>WAAB01020224.1:0-11437 GCA_013389865.1 Piaya cayana
ACCCAGCTTAGTGTCACCCACAAGATGACACTACTGATATCTATCTGAAAAAAAATGTGTCCTGTAGGTTTTGGCAGGTGGCTGCAATATAACAGCACCAGCCAGAAGAGGACAGTGGTGAATATGTTTTATGTAGGGATGCTCTATCTATGGACATAAACACACCAAGAGGGATTTTAATGAATCCGGGTCCCCTCTTTGCTACAAAAATCATTCATTTCAACACACGCAGCAGGGTACGATGGGGGTTGAGGCCATTCCCAGTGACAAATACCTGTCCAGCCATGGGTATGGACGAAACCACTGTGCTAAGAGATGCTTAACTGGACACTGTCTGCTGCAGGTCCCTGCTCTGACAGCTTCTCAGCTGCTGGAGAGGAGGAGAGATGCATTGCAATCAATCATAGAATCATAGAGTCACCAGGTTGGAAGAGACCCACTGGATCATCAAGTCCAACCATTCCCATCAGTCACTAAACCATGTCCCTCACCACCTCATCCACCCATCCCTTAAACCCCTCCAGGGAAGGTGAATCAACCCCCTCCCTGGGCAGCCTGTTCCAGTGCCCAATGACCCTTTTTGTGAAATTTTTTTCCTGATGTCCAGCCTGAACCTCCCCTGGTGGAACTTGAGGCCATTTCCTCTTGTCCCCTGTTCCCTGAAGCCTGAAGGCACAAAGAATTGGTCTCTTGGGGGGAGATTTGCTCCTCAAATGAAAATGGAGCTGATAAGAACAGTGGAGAGGAAGCATCTTTGGCTGGTGTCATTGCTCTCTAGGAAAGGAGATAAAGTGTGAGCATATTCCTCTACCTGCACACAGCATAGAGAGACAAAAGAGAATCCAAACATGTACATATGAATATGTAAGATACAGAGATAAATCCATAGGAAAAGGTATTCAAGCTGTTTCCTCTACCTCAACACATATTCCAAACTCCAGTTCTCTGCCTCCAAAAGCAAGATCTGCCCGGTTCAGAGAGGCTGGCCTGGGCTGCTGGGATAATTACCTGCCTATAATTAAACAGATGAGGATTTTAGGTGAAAGCAAAGCTGGAAACCTGCTGTGCCCCACTTATGCTCCAAGGTCCTGCTGATGCTCCTTGCTCTGAGGAAGACGGCAAGGGTGGAAATACGAGGAGGGACCCTTCTGCTAACAAAAGCCACTGGATTTAGAGATCTAGGATCAAAACATCCTAGGGATAAATGCATCAGCTCTGAAGAGCTGCAAGAAGAGATTGGTTCACTGCTGTTTCATATTCTGGACCTCAAGTACCTATATTTTCCTCTAAAAATCATTCAGCCCTGAGATGAAAAGCCAGGTTTGACTCTTGACAAGTGTTTTCTCAGCTCCACTCCCCTAGAGTACCAATGTTCACATCAGCCAGACAGAAGCCCCTTCACATTACTTCTTACTTTCCCTTTTCCATCCCCAATGTGATGTTTAAAAAGCTGCTGTGGATGCTCAGCTGTGGGAAACCTGCCTGGAGGCAGTGATGCTCCTGGAAGTCAAAGGGCTCTCAGGTGCCCTCGACCAAAATTCCCATCTTTAAGGGAAAAAGGTGGAGAACCCCACCTCTTATGTTCCCACAGCCCCTTGGGCAGAGAGAGGTTACACTTAGGCACTTTTAACCACAAATACGTTCATCAGGAGCTCTTGGACACTGATACCTTCATCAACTGAAAGACCTTTGCACCCCAGAGCATTCTTGGGGTGAAATATTAAAAATAAGTATTTGAAAAAAAAAAAAAGAAGAGGTTTTGCTCCTAATGCCAGTTGGTTTCTTGGGGGGAGGGAGGTGTGTGCTGGTTCCTTGTTGCCCCCAGAGAGGTCCCCTCCTCCCCCCAAGCCCTGCTCCTGCCAGCTCAGCAGCCCCCGCTGCGACAGCGCTTGCCCTGAAACAAGGCAGTAAAATTCGCTGGTGTAAAACAAAGCAACCCACAGAAAGCCACCTCTCCTCCTCATCCTTTCCATTCCCAAAGCCTCTTTTCCTCTCCCTGGATCCCACAGGGGAGGGTGACGCAGACAGGAGCTGCCAGCAAGCTGTCACAACATCCCCAGTGCTGCCGCACATCAAACACGGCTCCGCACCCTCTAATAGTCACATCACACCTTTTATTGCTGTCTAATGATCTAAACACAACCCCTGCTGCCCTTTCAACTCTGCTTGGCCTCGTTCCCCTGCTTTAACCCAGGAGAAAAGTACACCTGGTTGTCCTCCTCAGAACAGCAGCCCCAGAATCATAGGATCATAGAATAACCAGGTTGGAAGAGACCCACCGGATCATCGAGTCCAGCCATTCCCAACAATCACTAAACCATGTCCCTCAGCATGGACCATCCAAGACCTCTGGATGGTCCCAGACTAGTTTTCCTTTGCCAAAGGTCTTTTTCTAACCTCAGGCAGGTGGAGCTGCTCACCAGATTATCAGCATCATTGCTCAGGTGCCCAACTGGAAGGCTGCAGCTCCCAGGTGATGCTGGTGAGCAGGTTTTCCTGCTGGTCAGGACCAAACGTGCTGGTTAGGCTGAAAATTGGGGTGAAAAACTAAGAATTGGGCAAGAGAATAGCAGGAAAAGGATCTTGGTGATGACCAGCACTCATGATATTCAGGCACCCTGTTTGACCTCAGATCCAATGCTGGTTGCAGCATCCTCTCTCCCCATTCCCTTCTGATTTATTCACTATGAGGGTGTAAAGGGGCAATGGAGATATTTGGCTAACGGTGAAGATGCTGGACTCTGCCTGAGGGTTGGCCCATCTTCCCAGTCCCCCCAGATCCCTCTCAGGGACAAATTCAAGCAGAACCAGGCAACGTGGTCCCCAAAACACACGTCCCTGGAGACGTGACATGGGAAAGATCTGGAGACACTGTCCCAGTTCCTACCCTCTTCCCATGGGCAGCTGATGCTGGAAGATCCTACACCCCTGAAACTGCACTATGTGCTGCACTCCTTGGAAAACTATGGCTTAGGGAGCCTCCAAAAGCAATTCCCAAGTGGGAAATAGCTCCTTGGATTGTCCCCTCTCCAGTGCTGCCTTTCCTTGCTGGGATTAGGGGGAAACACTCCTTTTCATCCTAACATTCCCTGCCCCACGAGCTCACTCACTACAAGCTGCTACTGTTCCTCCAGCTGCTGAGGGCTTCTCGGGAAAGACTTCTAAGGAAAATATTAACGCTATCCCCTCAGCAAATCCCAGCTGGGACAGAGCGTTTGTGCAGCACACTGAAAGCCCGAGAAGACTCTGAAACTTGGATAACCAGAAGCTCATTTGGGTGGGGTGGGGGGGTGGGGTTGCTCTGGGGGAGCCCCTTGAAATCCCACATCAAACTAGAGCTGCCCCTGGTCTAGACACAGGGATGGGGGAAGCCCTTAATTAGTTGCCTGGACAACCTTTGTCCTTGCTGAAGAAAATAAAGAAGAAATACCTTTTTTTGAGGCCAGTAATGAC
Organism: Piaya cayana; assembly: GCA_013389865.1. Taxonomy (NCBI): domain Eukaryota; kingdom Metazoa; phylum Chordata; class Aves; order Cuculiformes; family Coccyzidae; genus Piaya; species Piaya cayana. The sequence continues at coordinate 3,454 of WAAB01020224.1, forward strand.
TAATTCTCCTCTAGGAGTAAGGAGATAATTATGGGGTTTTCCCTGGGAAGGGATAGTCCTTAATTATGAGGCTGGGCAAACCCTCAGTGTAACCTTCTGAGTTTCCCTCCTCCTCAGATCAGCTCCTCACACCTCATTTCTCCACCCGCTAACGATCCCTCTCGCCCACCCCATCTTGCATGAGTATGATGCAGCCCTCGCTGGNACCATCCAAGACCTCTGGATGGTCCCAGACTAGTTTTCCTTTGCCAAAGGTCTTTTTCTAACCTCAGGCAGGTGGAGCTGCTCACCAGATTATCAGCATCATTGCTCAGGTGCCCAACTGGAAGGCTGCAGCTCCCAGGTGATGCTGGTGAGCAGGTTTTCCTGCTGGTCAGGACCAAACGTGCTGGTTAGGCTGAAAATTGGGGTGAAAAACTAAGAATTGGGCAAGAGAATAGCAGGAAAAGGATCTTGGTGATGACCAGCACTCATGATATTCAGGCACCCTGTTTGACCTCAGATCCAATGCTGGTTGCAGCATCCTCTCTCCCCATTCCCTTCTGATTTATTCACTATGAGGGTGTAAAGGGGCAATGGAGATATTTGGCTAACGGTGAAGATGCTGGACTCTGCCTGAGGGTTGGCCCATCTTCCCAGCCCCCCCAGATCCCACTCAGGGGCAAATTCAAGCAGAACCAGGCAACGTGGTCCCCAAAACACACGTCCCTGGAGACGTGACATGGGAAAGATCTGGAGACACTGTCCCAGTTCCTACCCTCTTCCCATGGGCAGCTGATGCTGGAAGATCCTACACCCCTGAAACTGCACTATGTGCTGCACTCCTTGGAAAACTATGGCTTAGGGAGCCTCCAAAAGCAATTCCCAAGTGGGAAATAGCTCCTTGGATTGTCCCCTCTCCAGTGCTGCCTTTCCTTGCTGGGATTAGGGGGAAACACTCCTTTTCATCCTAACATTCCCTGCCCCACGAGCTCACTCACTACAAGCTGCTACTGTTCCTCCAGCTGCTGAGGGCTTCTCGGGAAAGACTTCTAAGGAAAATATTAACGCTATCCCCTCAGCAAATCCCAGCTGGGACAGAGCGTTTGTGCAGCACACTGAAAGCCCGAGAAGACTCTGAAACTTGGATAACCAGAAGCTCGTTTGAGGGGGGCGGGGGNAATTCTCCTCTAGGAGTAAGGAGATAATTATGGGGTTTTCCCTGGGAAGGGATAGTCCTTAATTATGAGGCTGGGCAAACCCTCAGTGTAACCTTCTGAGTTTCCCTCCTCCTCAGATCAGCTCCTCACACCTCATTTCTCCACCCGCTAACGATCCCTCTCGCCCACCCCATCTTGCATGAGTATGATGCAGCCCTCGCTGGGATATCTCCATGGGATTAATTATGCAGAATTATTTAACAACTTTTTAATTATTATTATTTTGATGGAATAACCTCTCGGGGAAGCCCTGGCGATGGTACGTGCCCACTCACCCCCAAAGAGGGAAGCTCAGCTTTTCCCTCCTGCAGAAACCCAGGGTACCTCCTGTTTGCAGGCTAGTGATGCTGAATCTCTAGCTGTGCACTCAAAAATTCTGCTGCTGTGTGAGAACATCCAGATTTTGGAGCATGAGCATCAAAATGCAGCCTTTTATTTCCTGCCATGGGGCGACATGAGGCAACAGCCTCCCAGGAAAAGCCCCAAAAGCCAGCGTTGCCACCAGTCACAAACTAAACGCCCCAGAGCCTTGTACGGTGTTTCTTTTGGACATGGGGAAACTGAGGCACACGGGGACTGTTCTGTGGGCATACTCCATTGGTATCGGAGCTGTGGGAGCTGAGTCAAGGGTGAAAACCCCTCTGACCACAGCTGTGAGAGTCAAATTCCCAGCTGGGGTAACATGGGGCATCACCAGCGAGTCAGCGGTGGCTTCGAAGAGGAGGTTTTATGCTGAGTAAATGGAAAGCGAAGTGCCCTTTCTGAAAAACCTCTGGCACTTGGCATGGACCTGGCTGGCAGTGGCAACCAGCAGCTTTGCCTCCCCGGCAGCCCCATGGGGCCTGATCCTGCTCTGAGTCGTGCTGTGAGCTCTGCCTTGCTGCTCCGTGAAGGATTTGCAGCCTCTGCAGGGAGGCAAGAGCTATAAACCCCCATTTTAATTTCGCTCTCGCTGGGGATGGCGAAGGGAGCAGAGCTGCAAATCAAACAGCCTCACTCCCCGCCTCCTGCTGCAGGCAAAGCAAATGCAACAGCCTGGAAAGCCGGAGAAGGCTGGATCCTCCTGCAGTGGGAAGCAGCAGAGTCAAGGGACAGGGATGTCCTGCTTATTGCAAACCACTGCAGAGCTGCAGCTGGCGTGGCGAGACTGGAACTGGCTCCCCTTCCTCTGCACAGGGCATTTGGCAGGGCTGGCTGGGATGCTCCTGGCTTCTTCTGCATGTCTATACTGGTGAGACTAGTTCAGCCCCAGGCTCAGGCTTATTTGGATGCAAACAAGATGCCACCAGCTTGAGAACAAGCCCTAAACCCAGGGAGAGGAAACACAGGGTTGAGAGGTTTTTTTTTTTTTCCCCAATGTGTTTCTCCTCCACTCCTCCCCTCCAAACACTGACTCTGGTTTACGTCACCTCCTCCTCTATAGATCTGAAATGGTGTCAAAATCCATCTGCAGGCTGGTGGGAGTCAGTCCTGGTGGGGGGAAGCTGCCAGGAACGGGAAGGCAAAGAGGATTTTCCATCTCCCTTTTGCAGTGGAGGTTTTTGAACACTTATTTTTGCCTTGAGGGTATGGTTTAAGCCCTTGAGTCGCTAGAAAACGTGTCTTGCCGGGGGTTGAGTTATGCTTTCCACAAGCATCCTTGGGGTAAATTGCTTGTGGATGAGCAAGAATATAGAGGGATTTGCAACGTGTTCCCAAATCGCTGGAAACCACTCGCATGAACAGTGTTGTCTGCAGGAAATCTCGCTTTTTTTGAGTGATGCAGGCTGAGGTAGAAGAACATCCAGTGCCAGGGATGCCTGAGGCATCTGCTGTGGAACGCAGACCCTTTGGAAACTGACCCCTTGCTCAAGCACAAGGATATCCAGGCTTAGAATCACAGAACCATAGAATAACCAGGTTGGAAGAGACCCACCGGATCATGGAGTCCAACCATTCCTATCAAACAAGGCTTAGAGACAAGGCTGGAGCTGGGACTTACACCCACACATGGGGTTGTGCTGGTGCCCTAGCATCTTCTGCACCCAGAGACCTCTGATGTGACCGGGTGCATCAGCAGGATGCCAACACCTCCTCCTACTGCATCAGCCCCGGGGCCACTTGGAAAAATGTGCAAGGAGGAAAAAATTCGCCTTGCATCAGTGCCGGGTTCACCTCGCTATGCGCTGTACGTGCCCCCTCGGTTTCCCCCTGGGCACCCCAAGACCTTCCTCCCTCCCTGCTTTCTTAACCACTTTGCTCAGCCTGAAACAGCCCCATCCCTCCAGCGGAGGAATCCTCCCTGCTACACACAACGGCCCTTGCCACAATAAAAGCGAAGCGGTGAATAATTCATGTTTCAATCTTTTTTACCACCGTCTGCTGTAAATATTTAAATAGCAGCAAAACGTCTAGAGCCGAACGTGGGGAGGGCGAATCTGAGCACAACATCCAGCTTGGGGGGGCAGCCCCATAGAGGGGGGTGAGCTACGGACGGTGCACGGGAAGGGTGGCAGGTGCCATGGGGACAGGGTGGAATATTTCCTCAGCTGTTTGTATTCTGGGGTAAGGACAAGGGAGCCCAAGGAAGAAAACTGATTTATAGCTCAGGAAGGAGCAAATATCCGTTCCTGTCCTTCTGGAAAGAAAAAAAAAGAAAAGAGCAGTTCAGAAAGGGATGTATTTTCATCATAGGAGAATAGTGAGCATTTTATTCAGAAGTGCATCCAAATGATGTGGTTCAACTTTCAGCACTCTCATCTCCCCTTATAAAACCACAGAATCATGGGATTGTTTGGGACCTCAAAGCCCAGCCAGTTCCACCCCTGCCATGGGCAGGGACACCTCCCACTGGATCAGGGGCTCCAAGCCCCATCCAACCTGGCCTTGAACCCCTCCAGAGATGGGGTAGCCACAGCTTCTCTGTTCTAGGGCTTCCCCATCTTCAAAGGAAAACATTTCTTCCTGGCAGCTCATCTTAGCTTCCCCTCTTTCAGCTGGAAACTGTTTCCCTTCTCCCTATCCATGTGCTCCCTGATAAAAAGCCCCTCCCCAGCTCTCCTCTCCTTTGCATTCCCCCAGTGCAAAACCTCAGTGGAATTTCACCCACGTTTATGATCGTCACCAAACTCATCAGCAAATCCCCTCTGCTCCAATCTGCAGGTCCCTGTGCTCTGCTCTTCACCTGGAAAACAAGAAAATAACATTTGCCATGAAAAGAATGTCTGGCCCTGGGCCATCTCCCAGCTCCTGTTGCAGGATCCAACCAGGATACAAGGAACAGTGATAGGGATTGTTTATGGCGAGGGGCCATCCATTGGATTGGGAACATATAGGAGCAAGAATCGGGGATCTCCTTCAGGGACAAACTCCATCCCAACACTGGTTTTATGGTATTTTTATTGCAATGTGCAGGGGAACCTCACATAAAAGGACAAGAGGGAATGGCCTCAAGCTCCACCAGGGGAGGTTCAGGCTCAACATAAGGAAAAAATTCATCCCAGAAAGGGTGATTGGGTATTGGAACAGGCTGCCCAGGGAGGGGGTTGACTCACCTTCCCTGAAGGGGTTTAAGGTGTGGGTGGATGAGATGCTGAGGGACATGGATTGGTGGGAATGGTTGGACTTGATGATCCAGTGGGTCTCTTCCAACCTGGTGATTCTATGATTCTATGATCCTTGGGAAGCTCCCACATGCTCAAGTGTCTCCTCCTCCTTTCATGACTTCAATATTTTTCTTCTCTTCCCATTGGTATTTTTTCTATCCTTCCCAATAATTGCTCAGAGCAATTATTGCCACCGTGTCTGTGGAAATGTGCAGGTCCTGGGTCCCCAAGTGATGTTCCTTTGCCAGCCACCTCTCATTCCTCCATGTACAACAAACCTGCGCCCTCCCAAAGCTCTGATTCAAGTCCCCTTTGGGGATGGACTCAGCTGCTGGACGTTTTCTTCCTGGAAATTTAAATAGTTTTCACCAGGACTGGGGGGTTTCCAGCTTTGCAAGAGGGATTTAAAATGCACTGAACACCCTTTAATCTTGCATTTCATCATGCACCACGGGCTGGAAACATCTTTTCCAGCTCTGGAGGCTCTTCGTGATGGTTGTTGTATTTTGCCGCTAGAATTAGAATAAATGAAGAGTTTGGGACACTGAAAACATTTGCAGCTTGAAATTTGGAATGTGTTGGTCTTAAACCAAGCATTTCTCTCAGTTTTAAACTTTTAAAAGCCTTTTTCCCAGCTAACTTAATACTTGAAACAAATGAGATTTTGTTTTCCCAAGGGGATGCTTTGAAAAGTTCAAGTCTTTTTTCCGCATCCACATTCCTAAGCCAAGATATTAATCAAAACAGTGTTTCCCACCACCACCACCACCACAACAAACGGCATTCAGTCAATGAGTCATCTTTTTTTTTTGTGTGAATAAAATTAAATATTTCCCCAGCACCCTGCTCAGGAATGGCTCCCATCTCTGCTCCAGCCCCCGCAGCCAAAGTAGTTGTGATGGGTGCTGGCCAAATGTGGGGCTTTTCAGGGTTTAGGAGCAGGTTCGGGTTGTCTGAGGAGAGTTTACTCCTTCCTCAGAGGTTGATGGCAAAATCTGCAACCGTTATTGGCATTGTGGGCTTTGCTTGTTGGGCTTCGTTTAGCCCATGCAATTCTCCAGGCTTGGGGAAACGTGGCTGCAAAGCTGCCTGGTGGAGAAGGACCAAGGGGTGCAGGTCAACAGCAACTGAACATGATCCAGCAGTGGCCCATGTGGCCAAGGAGGCCAACAGCACCTGGCTTGGATCAGCCATGGGGTGGCCAGCAGGAGCAGGGAAGGGATCGACCCCTGGACTTAGTGCTGGTGAAGCTGGACCTTGAATCCTGGGTTCAGTTTTGGGACTCTCGCTCCAAGGAAGACTTTGAGGGGTTGGAGAAGGGAACGGAGTTAGGGAGGGTCTGGATTCCAGGGGTTCTGGGACTGGCTGTAGGATCTGGGGCTATTTAGTCCAGAGAAGAGGAGACTCATTGCTGTCTGCATCTCCAGAAAGGAGATTGGAGCCAGGTGGGTGCTGGGTTCTTCTCCCAAGTCACAAGTGATAGAATGAGAGAAAAGAGAGGTTTAGACTGGATATTAGGAAATAATTCTTAATGGAAAGGGTTGCCAAGCATTGGAAGATGCTGCCCAGGGTGGTTTTGGGAGTCTCTATCCCTGGAGGGGTTAAAAAAATGTCTGGCTGTGGCATTTGGGGACGTGGTCTAGTGGGCACAGTGGGGTTGGGTTGCTGGTTGGATTCTATGAACTCCAGATATTTCAGAGCCTGCAGACAGCAAGGAGAGTGTGCAGATGAGCCAAGCACCAGCGTGCAGGTCAGCTGGGGATGCTTTCATAGCTCTTGGTTGCTGTCCCCACCGCTGGAAATGAAGAGACAAGGAGGTTGTGGAGAGGAGGGTGCTGGCCTCTTCTCCCAAGGGACAGGGGACAGGACGAGAGGGAATAGCCTCAAGCTCCACCAGGGGAGGTTCAGGATGGACATTAGGAAAAAAAATTTCCCAGAAAGAGTCATTGGGCACTGGCAGAGGCTGCCCAGGGAGGGGCTTGATTCACCTTCCCTGGAGGGGTTTAAGGGACAGGTGGATGAGGCGCTGAGGGACATGGTTTAGTGATTGGTGGGAATGGTTGGACTCAATGATCCAGTGGGTCTTTTCCAACCTGGTTATTCTATGATTCTATGAAATGTCCATGCACTTGGGAGATTTTATGAGTCTGTATGGATTGAAACACTCCATGGGGGTACATCAGCCCCTTTCAGCCTGCACAGAGAGCAGCAGAACCCTCATTCAGCTCAGATACCCACTCCATGGGACCTTGGCTACTGGATGGGTGCAAGATGTCCTCAGAACCCCAAGGCTTGTGGGATGAGCCCACTGGGCATGGGAGCATCAGGCGTGGGGCTTTGCACCGCTGCATGAGAGGTGGAAAAAGGATGGAGCCCTTAGGGTGCTGTTGCTGCGGGTGGCCCATGTGGCTTCAGAAAAAATATAGAAAGGGTCAAAAAAAAACAATCTAAAGAAAATGCCAAGATTGAACCCTTGGCTGATCAATTTTCTGCAGAAGACTGAAGGCTGGTGGGTTCGCTTTGTACTAAGTGGTTTATAGATTTCCTCTAAATAGGAGGATGCAGCTAGCAATGTACCATATCGAGGAGGACAACAGTCTGGAGTGGAGGGACAGGAGACAGAGTTTGGTCCCTTCCTCCTTTCTCCCACAGCAAGTACATTTAGCAGCCATTGAGGGGTTAATGTGAGGGAGACACCCCAGTAAATGCTCCTTCCCTTGCAGAGGGATGGGTTTTTTACAGCACCCCCAGGACACCAAGTCTTTGGTTTTTTGAAGGGTTTGTTCTAAAGGGATTTGCCTAAGGTGTTGTAAGAGGGGAAAATGAGGCAGAGCACCTTTTCCTGAGATGCACAGGGCTGGGTTGGCTCGTGGGAATGGTCCTGCCTTAATATACCCCCCACCTTGGCCAGGTCCCAGCAGTGAGGATCCCAGAATGGGTGCGACCATCCCTCTAACAACTCCTCTTCATCCCACTGCAAGGATAATAGAATCATAGAATTACCAGGTCCACCCGGCCCTTAAACCCCTTCAGGGAAGGTGAATCAGCCCCCTCCCTGGGCAGCCTCTGCCAGGGCCCAATTGCCCTTTCCCTAAATTTTTTTTCCTAATGTCCAGGCTGAATCTCCCCTGGTGGAGCTTGAGGCCATTCCCTCTTGTCCTGTCCCCTGTCCCTTGGGAGAAGAGCCCAGCTCCCTCCTCT
>WAAB01020224.1:11811-79503 GCA_013389865.1 Piaya cayana
TTTCTGATCCAAGCCAAGATGCCATTGGCCTTCTTGGCCACCTGGGCCACTGCTGGCTCATGTTCAGTCACTCTCAACCAACACCCCCAGGTCCTTCTCCTCCAGGCAGTTTCCAGCCAGACTTCTCCTAGTCTGTAGCTGCTCAGGGTTGTTGTGCCCCAAGTGCAGGATCCATTGCAATGTACCCCAGGGTTAAGTGGGTGAGCAGGGATAAAACCAGCCCCATGTCTAAGCAAGGTGGGAAAACAGGTGAAGGAGAGATTTTTCTGATGCTTAAACACTGTCACTTCATCCCAAGGGGAATTTCACTCTGGTACCATCTAGAAGAGTTTGGAGAAGTTTGCATTTAAGCCAACCAACAGTCGGGGGTGAGAGGCCTGGAGTTGGAGGGAAGTGACTAATCAATCCACTCATCATTTATTTATAAAAGCGGCAGATGCGAGTGTGAGCTGAACCGCTGAAGACAGCAGCTAGTGACAACCATTGGAGGAGGATTTGGGAGGAAAAATGGACAACTGAGGCCATAGCTCTCAGAGGAAGGTCTTATCTGGACATTCCGATCAATAGAGAGAAGAACCAAATGAGACTTCTTGTCTCTCCCCAGGCCACTGAAAATCTCCTCAACCTTCCAAATGCTTTCATGAAATAAGCAGAAGTCACTAAAAAGCAATGGCTTTGGTCCAGGGTGGAAACAACACTAGGATATTCTGAGAAGAATGTTCTTCACTCCTGAGACACTTGGGTTCAGGCTGATCTCCCTGCGGATTCCTTGTTCTTTAGTCGCTCTGTTGGGCATAGAAATCCTTTTGTAGGCAGATCTGGTGGAGATGATGCACCTGCTGGGCTCAGGAGTGGGTAGCTCTGAGGCAGTTCCCCTGTGCACAGTCCAGTATTAAGAGAGCAAGGAACAGAGGATACTCCTAGAAAGAACGTCTTGTATCTCCTATTGCACGGATAAACATGCAAAATATTCACCTCCAGACAGAGTCTGGGCTCTGCCATGGGGCCCTAAGAGACGAGCCTCCTTTCTCCTATGGGACTTGGATAGCTACACCTTCACCACCGTTTCCTGCAGCAAAATTTCACCGTTGATGAAACCAGGGAAGCAGGACAAGGATCTCTCGGCATTTCAAGGTCCATTAACTGGAAACGTAAGGTGAGAGCCTCATGAGGCATAAAATTGGAGTAGATCCAGGAATGTGTACAGGGTCACAGCACTGGAGCAGTGGCGGAGGGGTGCTGGCAGCACTGGGAGCCAAAGGCATTCTGAGCTGTGCAGTTGGGGATGAACCAGCTCTGTAACCCAGAAAATAGAGAGCTGCCACGAATCCTTGTTGACCCTTGCACTGACATGGGACCTTGGTGATCTGTTGGCTTCCTTGAAGCACCAGAAAAAGCTTCACAAGCAATGATGACTCAAGGATACAAGATGCTTTAGAACTACCAGGTTGGAAGAGACCTATAGGGTCATTGAGTCCAACCATTCCCACCAATCTCTAAACCATGTCCCTCAGCACCTCGTCCACCTGTCCCTTAAACCTCTCCAGGGAAGGTGAATCAACCCCCTCCCTGGGCAGACTCTGACAGTGCCCAGTGACCCTTTCTGTGAAAATATCTTTCCTAGTTTGTACTTGATGTGGGAAAAGACAGCATCTACAGGAACCTGGAGCCCCATTGACTCATCTCCTCATCTTCCAGACACATGGAGGAAAACCCAGGAGAACTTCATGGAGTCTTATTGCCAAGAGCAGCGAATCTTGGAGTCTCATTGCCATGGTCAGCAGAAAGAAAAAGGCCCTTCTACACCTTCCCTGGAGGTGTTTAAGGGACTGGTGGATGAGGCACTGAGAGACATTGTTTAGTGATTGATGGGAATGGTTGGACCTGATGATCCAGTGGGTCTCTTCCAACCTATTATTCTAAGATTCTATGTCAAGCATCCAGCTTAATTTAGACATCTGCCTTCAGGAACACCTTAAAAGAACCCATTTCTCTGCATTATGTGGTGAAAGAGGTCAGGGAAACACGGTCAGTTGGACCATCAATGCTCACTGGAAGTGCCAGGGGTGCCAGTCAGCAGAGCCACAAGGACCTGCAGTCTTCTGCTGCCCCCCCAAAAAAATTGTCCCATGCCATCACCAAGGCTTGTGGCACCTGCAGCGTTGTGTTGACTGGCCGTTCAACCCGTCTCCACTTGGCAAGAGTTTGCCTTGGGAAACCATCCGGCCAAGGCATGAACAGGCATCGAGCCACCGCAGCAGACGGCAGGAGCACAGGCAGCTGGGAAAGCACATCCCCAGCACGCCAAAGGCACATGACCCAGAAAAGAGCATCCAGAGAGGTCTTCTTCTCTGTAGGCATGAAAGGCACCAGCTGAGAGAGCGAGGGGCATGTCCTTATGGCTTCACTGTGAAAATATGAATCCAGGCACAGAGCTGGAGATGGAAAGCAGTTACAGTCGTGGGAACCCCACATCTCAGCACTGCTCTTCCACAACACGTATCAAAGACGCCCCATCCCACACAGCTCCTAATTGTTGGGTATTAATGAGGGTCTTTCAGGCATTGGTGCCCTGGAAATCCGAGCGGCATCCCTTGCACCAACAGTGGGCGTCTCCGGTCTCTCTGAGCTTGTTTTCCTGGCTCCTTTCACCACAAACGCAGAAAAATGAGCTCTTTTAAGGCAGGCCTCTTCTGGCCCCAAGGCAAATGGCTAAATTAAGACGGATGAATCATGCGGAGAAGTTTCTCTCTGCTGACCGTAAAGGGGTTTCCAGCCCTAAGATAGAATAGTCCTCCTGGGGAATGCATGAGATATTCCCCAGGGCACTGGCCTGGTGGGGAGCCTGGCTCTAGGGCTCTTTGCTCCCAAAGAGCACCAGCACAGTGACAAATCCTCTGCTCCTGGCCACAGGGTCAGGCCCTGGGGGTGGCGCAGGGCAAGAGGGTCATCTTTGCCCAGAGGAAGGTGGGGAGTGGGATGAGGACAGAGATCGATAGCCCAGTCATCTTCCTGCGCCTCATCAGCCTCTGGGAATTTATTTAATACACTAAAATACATTCCCCCAATTTGCTATTTATGGCAAATGAACGTCTAATCCTTGAGCTGCAACGTTGCGGCTTTGTGCTGAGCTGGCGGTTCTCTTGGTGCTGGTGGGGAGGGGGAAGATGCATTTACAGGAGATGCAGAGCACGGCGGAGCCGATTGAGCTGCCCCTGAGCCCCTGCCAGGGAGAGGCCACCTGAGCAAACACTTTCTCTCTGGCAGAGCATCCCAGTGCCGTCCCGTCTACCCTGTGTTGCAATCAAAGGGGCCTTTTCTTCTCTTTTTGGGGCTGTTTTCTTCTAGTGACAACTCCCACCATAGTCAACGTGCCACCACCCCACCCGGGGACTGCTTGAACTAAACCCATGGGCTGTTTTCCCCTGCAGCACCATCACCAGGGCTGAACTAGGGCTTGGAGGGGAAGGGATCTGGGATCTAAGAGATATATTTGCACATCCATAGGTAGAAGAGTGCATCCATACATAGGTGAGTGCATCCATAGGTAGAAGAGTGCATCCATGTACATGTCCCATGGCTGTGGACTGGTCTGGATGCACATGTGCTGGGGTACACATCTCCAAATAAAAAAAAAAAATTTAAAAAGGAGATTTTTCAACACTGAAGGAGCCAAAGAGGAAAGGCAACTGAAATCCTGAATCCCACAAGTGGTGAGGAGCCCTTGAGCCAGGGCCAAGCCTGTGGCAGAGTCCCACAGACAACTGGCAGCACCCGCGTGCTGCCTTACATCAAACCTGGGTTCCTTCCAACATGGGCTGGATGTCAGCAGCACCCAGGAGCTCATGTGGGCCCCCAAAAAAGAGATGCAGGCACCAGCTGCTATTGGGCAGGGTTTGTTTTTTTTTTTTCCAAAGCCATATTTTCTCTGAGCTGGTGCATGAGGCCAACTTACTTTCAGTGATCCCAGGTGCTGCAGGTGGCATGAAGGCAAGGATGGACCTGCCTGGAGAAGGTTGCTCTGCCTGATGCAGCAAGGATGGAGCCACCAACGCATCAGAGAAGGTCCCCAGCACCTGGAACTCAAGCTTGCACCCATGTCCTCAAGAAGAGAAGGCTCTGAGGAGAACTTATAGCAACATTCTGGTACTTGAAGAGGGTTACAAGAAAGCTGAGGAGGGATTTTTTTAATAAAGGCATGGAGCGATAGGATGAGAGTGAATGGCTTTAAATTGGAGAAGGGCTAATTTAGACTAGACATGAGGAAGAAATTCTTCATGAGGGTGGTGAGGCCCTGGAACAGGTTGCTCAGTGAAGTGGTGGCTGTCCCATCCCTGGAGAATCATAGAATTATAGAATAACCAGGTTGGAAGAAAACCACCAGATCATCGAGTCCAACCATTCCCATCAATCACTAACCCATGTCCCTCNCATTGCTCTTCTCTGGACATTCCCCAAGTGTTCAAGGCCAGGTTGGATGGGCTTTAGGCACTCTGACCTAGTGGGAGGTGTCCCTGCCCATGGCAGAAGGAGTTGGAATTAGATGATTTCTAAGGTCCTTTCCAACTCAAACCATTCTCTGATTCTATTCTATGATTCTGTCTGCAGGGCTATGGTGGAGAGCAGCTAATGTTACCTGCCTGGCCCTCAGCCAGAGCAGAAAGGAAGAGCAGAGGAGGTTTTGTACTGCAGAGCGGTGCCAGGGAGCCCTTGCAATGCCCTTTCTCTCTGTCCTCGCGCAGCCTGTGAGGAGCAAAACCCTGCAGGGTGGCAGACTAAAACCACAGGGGTGTCTACTCTCCAGGGATCTTGCACCTCTTCTCACCTTAAGAAGGCTGCTGCTCACACAAATATGCAAATAGCCAAAATTACTGGGGTCTTCACATCAATCTGCTGCGTTTATTGGAATGGAAATATTGAGGGGGTTGTAAGGGAGGGGGTTAGTCATGTATAGGGCTGTCCCCCCAGCACTGTCTTGGCTTGTCAGCACCGCTTCCCTGGGCTGTGCAGCACATGGAGACCTCTAGAAGCTGAATAATAAATCAAATGCCATTAGGGTGGCTGGGAGCTGAGCAGAGGAGGCAACCAGTCAAACTGCAGTAAGAGTTTCTCCGTAAGACCATCATCCATGCTCCTCTGCTGAAATTGCCGCAGACGGTTGAGACATCTGAATCTCTTCTTTCCTAAAGCACTTTAGAGCTACTAATGAAAAGCACTGTGTAAGAGCCACATAACGTCATCGTCGGCATAATAATAGTTACTATCAATTCCTGCTTCTTGCCAGCTTTATTGGATACCACAAACCTTTTGTGTGTGTGTGTGTGTGTGTGTCTGTCTGCGTGGAATTATGCCCTGCTGTACCAAATGCTCTGCTGGTATTTTTTTCATCCTTAAGGGTTTCAGGGCATTACAGTAACTCAAAACCTTTAAAAACATTTCTGAGTAAAGTGCTTTGGGCTGCCTGGCTAGGAGATGTTATACAAGTGCCGAGCATTCTTCCTGTTTGATGGAGGTCCTTTGGGGTTAAATTCTCCTTTTAAAGAGTGGAAATAACCAGGCTGTGGATGCTCGAGAGTGTGGATCGGACTAGTCTGGGAGTGGAAGAAGTTGCAACCATCTGGACCCCCCGTGCAATTGCTGGAGGGAGGCCAACAGCCGAGGGGAGCCTTGTCCCTCCATCCCCTGGAGGAACCCATCTCTCCGTTGAGTGTATTAAACCACAGGTAACTCCAGCAGACCTGTTTGCTTGGTTTTACACAGTTGAAGGTGGAGAAACAGCTCCCAGCACTCCTCCCTTCCCCTGGGCCTGCCCAGATCTCCCATGGGGGATAAAACATGAGGCTTGTGGCAGGGCCCTTCCACCGTGCAGTGCTGGCAGAGGGCAGAGCGTGGCTGCAGCGAAACGAGAAGGCAGGTGCTGTGGTGCATCTTTCCTCTGCCCTTTCTGCCTTCCCAGGAGGGTTTGGGCTGCCCAGGACCCATCCCAAAGATCTCACCGGACATCAGGGACCTGGGATCAGCCTTCCTCACCTTCTTCTACAGCAGATAGAGCAGGGTGATGCCCTTTCCAGATGGGATCCAGCTGCCTGTGGAAATCTCCTTGGGGGTGAGAAGACTTGCACCTAGGACACCTTGCCTGGAGACCAGCAAACACCTTTGTTTGCTCAGACACGGCTCACCCAAGGCGTTCCCCACAGCATCTCTGGAGATCAGGAGGACCTCACCACGGCCACGTTGTCTCTGAGGTCCTCACCGGGGATGACTCGGGAGTTCAGTCAGTCCATCCAACTGATCCTTTTGTAAACTCGTACAATATGGGGCTGTATCTGCTGTTGCCTCCCTCTACAAGTCAGGAATTTTACATCCCCGAAGCCAAAGCTGGTGAGCTGCAGGATAAAAATGCTGTTCCCGCCTGGAATCTCTGCAGCTGCCTCCAAGCATTCGCAACCACTTTCTAGTTATTAAGGCTCAGCTACGAATAACTGTGTTCCTTCAGCAGAGATTTGCCTTTAATTAGCCAAGGATAAAAGGACAGTGGAAGACAACCCTATGCCTAAGCGGAAAAGGCTACACTCTCAAACGATGCGCCGTTGGCATTTTTTTTGCAAGGCAGGGAGCAGGTGCCTGGCAGAATAGATTTATTCTGCTTCCCTTGCCTGCCCCCCACCTTCACCCCTCGCTGGATAAAAACAGCGTCCTTGGGGCCTGATCCTGCCCGGAGCCTGCAGAGCAGAGAGGCAAATGCAGGAGGGAGGGTGCAGCAGACACAGGGGCAGCTGGTGGATCGTGCCTGGCTGATCTCCGTGCGGATGCAAGAATGACCTTGGCATCTCCATCTTCCCACCCCCCCGCTTCTTTTGCCGGGAGCTGATTTGGACTGCGCTAAAGCAGCAAAACAAACACCAAGGGTTTCTCGCCAGCCCTGGGACTTCTCTCCTAACCCCGAGGTTGTGGTGCCCTGTCCCCTTGGATCTCCAGGGACACATCAAAGCATCCTTCAAACCAATATTCTCCCAAAGACTCATCTGTGGAGGATCATGCGGTTTGGCTTGGCTCAATGCCCCCGTCTCCTGTGCCCACCCAAGGCGGCGGGAGCTTTGTCCCAGTGACAATAAGCTGGAGCGAGCACGAGCAGGGCAAACCTCCTGCTGAGCCTCTGGGAAACCTTCTAGACACCCTGAACCCAGCTTCTCCCATTTTTAAGGATAAAAGATCAGAACCACTGTGACTCTTTCTGTGATTTGCCAGCACAGAGAGGCACAGGGCAGTGTGATGCCCAAGCAGGATGGGCTAAGAGAGGCAGCTGGGTCTTTGCCTTCCTTGTGAAATCAGGGTAACGTTAAAGCAAGGGGCCTAAGTGTTGGGGTAGCTCTAGATATTTGGGTAGAGCTGGCTTTAAACCTTGGATCACACCTTATTATTTTTGTCTGCTCTGCTGCTTCAGAGATCCAGGGTTTCATCAGACTCAGTTCTGCATCTATAAAAGCATAAATTTAGGCTTCAGATATTGGTCTCATTTGCCTAGAGCTCCCTTTCTCCTGCCCCTGTACGCCATGCCAGGGTGCAGATGAGAGCACTGCTCTCAGGAACAGGTTTTTTCAACACCCAGCGCAAGTGCAAAGGAGGGAGAAGGAGGAGGAAGGGAAAGTGGGAAGGAGAAAGAGGGCCCTGGCCTGATTTCCAGAGCTGTGGGATAAATGTGCATCTCGGCAAGAGCTGTGCAAGCACTGAACCTTTGCCTAGAGGTTCCCTAAAGATAGGCTGCGGGGGCCCTGCTTCACACACCCACCCTTGCAAAGTTTTTTGCACCCTTAAGGCTACTCCAGATCAGCAATGCTGCAGCGGTGATGGTTGAGCTCTGCGTCAGCTCCTGCCCCCCGGCATCCACTGAGCATCACCGGGAGGGCGGCAGCATCCCAGCTGCAGGATCATTCTCCCTTCCCCGCTCTCAGCATCTCACTTAATGGCTTCTTCACAGCTCCAGTCCAGCAGGTGCTTTCAGGAGCCGAGTGCCCACTTTGCTGAATGGAAGCTGAGCCAGGAGAGCTAAAAATTCCCTCTTGTCCCTGGGGCGCATGCAATGGGCTGTAATGGGGTTTGAGCATCCTGAGCTTTCCAGGACAGGTAGCAAAGTGCTTTCTTGGCACTTGACTCTTTTCCTTTCTCAGTGTAAATGAGGAGGATTTTGAGGGCTTGAGCCCCTCAGCAGGAAGAGAGCAAACATGTGCAGCGTGGTCCTCCCGCACTGAAGAGCATCACTGTGCCACCTCTTAATTTATGACCTCTTTAATTTATGAGCCGGATCGGATCTGCAAGGGGTTTCATGGGGTTTTGCCTGGCAGAGAGGCAACACGGAGTGAAGAAAGTGGAGAAAAGTAGGTCATTCAGCACAGGCATAACCAGCCAGGCTGTGCTCAGCAGGGATCAGACTCTCGCTGCAGTCGGGATCACAGGCTGGGAGTCACCAGTCATGGGGCCAAAAGAGCTGCTCAAGCACGGAGAGATCTCTGTGTTGGATGGTGCAATTCTTCCATCCCTCTGCTCATCTCTTTGAACGGTGTAAAAGCGTAAGCAGTTCAGCTGGTAGGAGGATGCAACACCCCTGATGGCATCTCCCGCATCCTCCAAGCAGGCTGGGATGGTGCAGCACGCTGATAGCCCAGCAATTTAAAATAATTACTGTATCTGCCTCGCAGCCTCCTCCTGCCATCTCGATGGAGAGCCTGTGCAGAGCAGAATCTGTTCTGCAAACTCCTCATTCCACTTTGTGTTCAGTTATTTATGAACCTCATTGCTCTCTACAACTGCCTAAAAGGAGGTTGCAGCGAGGTGGGTGTTGGTCTCTTCTCCCAAGTGAGGGGTGATAGGACAAGAGGGGATGGCCTCAAGCTACACCTGGGGAAGTTTAGATTGGACATTAGGAAAAATTTCTTTGCAGAAAGGGGTATCAAGCACTGGCAGAGATGACGGAGTCCCCATCCTGAGAGTTGTTCAAAAGATGGGTGGATGAAGTGCTTGGGGACATGGTTTAGTAGTGGATGGCATGGTTTAGTAGTTAGGCATGGATGGAGGTGATGACCATTAAGATCTTTTCCAACCTAATGACTCTATGAACCCACAAGCAAATGGAACACAGATAAGGGAAGGATTTGGCATCTTTCGAAGCTGGCTGGAATTTCTCCTGAGCTTGGAAATGGGGCCGAGGAACACAAACTGGCCCAGTTTGGGTATTTCTTCCGCTCAGCATTATAGCAAATACTGTGCTATTTCACTCAGGAGGCATCGGTCACAAATGCTTGTGCTGCCTTTTGTGCACCCAAATGGTTTTCCACACTCAAATGTCCAGAATTCCTGCTCTTAGAATCACCAGGTTGGAAGAGACCCACCAGATCATCGAGTCCAACCATTCTCATCCATCACTAAACCATGTCCCTCATCACCTCGTCCACCCATCCCTTAAACCCCTTCAGGGCAGGTGACTCAACCCCCTCCCTGGGCAGCCTATTAACCCACAACACGCTGTCCGAGGGCCACCGAGCTGCCCTCCTCTCTGCTAACAACGTCCTTCCATGGGCTCAGCTGCCCATTGAAACATTTTTGCCACCCCAGTACTGAGCTAAGCATTGAGATTTGTTGGATCCTTGGAGAAAGCTTAGCAAGCTGTGTTACAGGTGGGGAAACTGAGGCACGGAACGGAACATGATGTTCCCTGGGCCACACAGTGGCCTTACTGGCACTTGAACCTGAGGACTCTGACTTTGATCCCACAACGGGGGCTTCCCTGTAACCAGCGAGGGGGGATTTGGGGATGGTTGAGATGCAGACCTTGCTCTGCTGTGCTGACACCTGGGTTACAAGGTGGTGCCATTTCCCAGAGCCGAGTAGGACCAACACTAGGAGAAGGATCTCTTCTTACGTTTTACTCTCCATCCCATGAGCACAGAGTAGGCGGGCTACCTTGGCTCTGTCCAGGGAAGCCCAGAGCAGTGTAGAGGATTGTGAAAGCTACCAAGGACATGATCAAACCCCAAAACACAAGAACCAACTGCCCTCAGTGCCTTTCCTCCCCTTTTGCTGCTCCAAGACACTCACATGAAAAGAGAATTAAAAATAGAGGGGAGAAAATGCCGTCACAGTTGTTCCTAGGGATGAAGCAAGCAAACCTTTCCTCTGGAAGAGGAGCCAATGCTGCCCTGGGAGATTCCATCCCCATTCCCTGCTGGAGATCCTAATGGGAGACATCTCTGGGGACATGCAGCTTGTAACCTCAGAGAGGACGTGCTACCAGCACCATCCCTGCCCGTTTGCTTCTCCCTCTTCCAAGAGGCATTTCCAGCTTAAAGAAATACCCACTGGGTGCCCAGGAGGTTTCGCAAGGGCAGGTTTATCCCCTAGTGCCACCCGTTCCCAATTACCTGCATGGACGTGGCTGATATCCAGGTCAGTGGAGCGATGGGGAATGTGGAGTTTGACTCTGAGTCCAGCACCTTCCCCTCTACCTGTGTTACTGCTGGAGCTTTTCTGGAGCAAATTCCACGGGGCGTCCTGCACACACCACACTGTGTCCATCCTTGCTGGTGCCCATCGCTGAGACCTATCAGCTCTCCCAGGGGTTTCTCATCCAACAGTCCCTGCAACCAGCTGATGGTGGAATGCAAACTTCTTTTTCCATGTTTCAGGCTGCTTCTTTCCTTTCTCACAGAAGGTTTAGACGTACAAAAAAAATCAAAAAAACAACCAAACCAAAACCCCAGCCTGCCAAAAATATAATGCTTGTCTTTTTCATCCCCATCCTCCACAGAACGGATATCAAAATAACTCCTCAATAATATACATATTTATTTTCTCTTAATTAATGCCGATATTTACAAAAATCGTGATACTCTGTGAAGAATAAATTATATACACTCATGATAAACCACGGCAAATGCTCATTTGGAAGATGTATGTACACAGATCTGTATACCTATATACATCGGTCAGCCTTATTGACTTGGGTGCCTCTCAACCCCCTACCCACCCGACCCTCGGGACACCCCCGCGGCGTCAATAAGAGAAGTAACATCTATACACACTGTGCAATTCGGATACAGCTGGTGTCTAAATTTTTGTCTAGTGAATGCATGGTTAAATGACTTGAAATTCCCACAAGTCCTTCTTTAACAGTTTATAGGCCTCTCTTCATTCCTGGTCCCATTTCTCCTGTAACCATGGAAACAAAAGGTTCAGCTCCAGCATCCTTAGGATGAGTCCTTCTTGGATTTCCTTTTCCTATTGATTCACTTAAATTAGGCACCACACGCAGGGTTGATCCAATACCCTTTTTTTTTCCCCCCTTGTGCTTCGGCGTCTGACATTGGAGGATGAGAGCGTAGTATCAAGCAACGAGGGAGCAAGTGCAAACGCATAATTACAGTCTTTCAGGCAGCAGAAGAATTGAATAAACAAGCAAACAAACCTAAAACAAGCTCCAGAAGACCAGCCCAAGCTCAGGACAGCCAGAGAGAGCTGGGAGGGTATGTGCTCCCCATGAGGGTTTAAACACACATGTGGACCTTGCGATGAGACCAAGGTTAAGTGTTGTCCAGCAGTTCCTACAAGGCAAATTGTCACACACACAACCCTCTCAGTGAAAAAAACATGGATACGTAATTTATCTGTCACCACATACAATTGGGCGGGGGGACCTCAAACTTGGGTGTAAATCAGTGCTGTACTCTCAGGGCTGGTCCTTTCCCCCCTTGATGGGATGCAGCAGGATCAAAGCGCCTGTTTCTGAGAAGAATGGGGTGGCATTTGGGCAGCCAAATGCAGGAACATCATGAGGAGACAAGGGTCATGGGGTGTTGTTCACATGGGGCTGGGGAAGGGTAATTGCTCTGGCCGGAGACAGAACAGTGGCTGGTGCATGGATGGGATTTTATCCACCTTTGGGACCAATATGGGTCCCCTGTGGGAGGGACTGAGGGATGCACTGGACACAAAGGAGGGTTAATGCTGCCGGGGAGAAGAGGAGGGAGGCACAACCTTTTTTTGGGTGCAAAAACAATTTGGGGCCAACTCCTCCTCTCCTCGCCCCTCAAGCCCCTTTAGCCCTGGCATTATGCTGAGCAGCTCCCACTGACAGCAGAAACCTGTGGGACACCCCTGCGGATGCAAACCCTGAGACAAACACACCACAGCTCTAAAACAGGGAGATGCTTCTTGTCATCAGCCTGGGACCCAAAGCCAGCATGGTTCCAAGGACTTAAAATCCATCCATTACAAAATAAAAAAAAAACCACCTTAAGAATCATAGAATCATAGAATTACCAGGTTGGAAGAGACACACTGGATCATCGAGTCCGACCATTCCCATCAATCACTAAACCATGTTCCTCAGCACCTCATCCACCCGTCCCTTAGACCCCTCCAGGGAAGGTGACCCCCACCTGGTGTGGCACAGCACTTGCATCACAAACAAATCCCTTCGGCTTCTACTTGGCTTTGCCT
This sequence comes from Piaya cayana, assembly GCA_013389865.1. Taxonomy (NCBI): domain Eukaryota; kingdom Metazoa; phylum Chordata; class Aves; order Cuculiformes; family Coccyzidae; genus Piaya; species Piaya cayana. Next base: position 24,304 of record WAAB01020224.1, read on the forward strand.
GCACAGTCACAAAAACGGTCGTGACGGGCCAAGAGAGATCCAGAGCCAAGAGGTTGCAAAGCTGTGGGTTTGCAGAGGAGCGTATGGAGCTGGATGCCACCAGTCCCTCAGGGTACACCCACTCCCAAAGCTAGATCCAGATCTTCTTCTTCACTTGGACCCATCCCCAAGTGGATTGCAAGTGCTGGAAAAGCTACAAGACTTTGGCAGCAATTTCAAGGGCTGACCCAGGAATTCTCTGATAACAAAGCGAGGCCCTTCCTGAAATACCTCCTCCTCTGTCTTTTTCTCTCCTTCTGTGTATTTATGCACAAATATGCCCATATTTATACACCCACGTGCTACACTCTCATAACACCAACCTAGAGATCCTTTACTTCGTATAGCTCAGTATTCAAATATGTAGGACTTTGACACAAACCATCTCTGAAGAGACCGGTGTTCCTGATAAAACACATCTCTCCTTGAAGATAATTTTTTTTCCCAGCTGCCCTCATCACTGTGTAGTGTCCAGCCTCCCCCCATTGCCCTTAGCAGAACTTTCGGAAGATATTAAAGAGCTGATGGGTTGCACGCAGGCTTGGGCACGTGGCTGGGTGTTAGAAGACAACCTGTGTTGTAATCACCGCTTTCCATCTCTTCAAAACCACAACACAGAGAATAAAACTAAAGTACAGGTGCTGTCTCCCCTGGATGCCAGCCCTGGAGAACCTCCACAGACCAAAGACCTTCTGTCCTCCAGCCCATCCGTAGAGAGAGGTGAACAGCTCCACAGGAGGTGGAAAGCAACCAAGACCACCTGTGTTAGGTGGCCTGATGCAATCTAACATAGATGGTGGGATTCTCACCCTCCCTGGTTCCCAATTTAACATCCTCAGTCTTTGCTGCTCAGTTTTGTACCCTTTCAGTGTGAAGGGGAGTTTTGGATGCTCAGCATCTCTGCAGAAACAGGCCCAGAGTCTCTCCAACCAAACTCCTCAAGGAAAAAAAAAAAAGAGAAAAACAAGAAAAAAAAATCACAGTCTCCTCCTGAAAACTGGTTCAAGATCACATCAGTGAGTCAGAAGCAAAGCTAGAAATAGCACTAGAGCTCCGACCTGCAGGCACAAATCCCATTAAAAGCTATAGGGGAACCATTTCTCTGCGTGGGGAAGAAGCCTGGACCCTTCTGCCTCATGCAGCCTAAGGGATCACTTCCAGCCATGGCCCCCACAGACCTTGTTTTGCCCTGAACCAGACTTCCAAGTGCTTATGCAGGTGTTTTTCCTATTTCCCTAGCATGATGCCAGGAGCAGCAGAGACACTTTCCCACCAAGGGTGGTTTTCCCCAGGAACATCTGCCTGGGTGGATTGGAGAGGTGGAGGATTAGTCCTAAGGAAGGGGCTGGCCATGGTGGCCCCTGCCACGAGGACACATGTCAGCACACATTGGTGATGAGGAATCATAGAACCATAGAATCACCAGGTTGGAAAAGATCCACCGGATCATCGGGTCCAACCATTCCTATCAAACACTAAACCATGTCCCTCAGCACCTCGTCCACCCATCCCTTAAACCCCTCCAGGGAAGGGGACACAACCCCCTCCCTGGGCAGCCTCTGACACTGCCCAATCACCCTTGCAATCAAATATTTTTATCTAATGTCCAGCCTGAACCTCCCCTGGTGGAGCTTGAGGCCATTCCCTCTCGTCCTGTCCCCTGTCCCTTGGGAGAAGAGTCCAGTTCCCTCCTCTCCACAACCTCCTCTCAGGGAGCTGGAGAGAGCAATGAGGTCTCCCCTCAGCCTCCTCTTCTTGAGGCTAAACACCCCCAGCTCTCTCAGCCGTTCCTCATCAGGCCTGTTCTCCAGCCCCTTCACCAGCTTTGTTGCCCTCTTGCTCTTGGCCGCTGTTCATCCCTGTGATGTGGCTCTGGGGCTCCCAAGGCGGCTACAATCGCCCACAACCAGTAGGCTCTGTTGTGCTGACAGACCTGCTCTCCCCTCCTGCTCAGCCTCTGAAAGCCCACAGAGACACCTTACCCAAAACAACACCACCCCCAAAAATACACAGTCTTACAATCATAGAATCATATAATAACCAGGTTGGAAGAGACCCACCGGATCACTGAGTCCAAGCCACAACAGTGCTCACACTCCAAAGAGGCACCCAATACTTTGCCAAATGCTTCCCCCAAGTCATCCAAAGCCCGTGGGCATGAAACAGCCTTGCAGAGTCTCTTTGCAAGCCAGCATCCTCCCCCAAAACCTGCAGCAACTTCCTCTTAGTCTCAGAGCTTTTCCACACACCAAGGATGGGACCACCTGGTGCTGGTGGCCCCCTAGGGTGGGTGGGCAGGTCCTGGCACATCAGGCAGCTTCCTCATGTGAGCTTGCATGCCTGTGAACCCACAACGAGCCAGATCATAGAATCATAGAACAACCAGGTTGGAAGAGACCCACCGGATCATTGAGCCCAACCATTCCTATCAAATACTAAACCATGTCCCTTAGCACCTCATCCACCTGTCCCTTAAACACCTCCAGGGAAGGTGACTCAACCCCCTCCCTGGGCAGCCTCTCCCAGTACCCAATGACCCTTTCCCTGATTTATTTTTTTTCCTTATGTCCAGCCTGAACCTCCCCTGGTGGAGCTTGAGGCCATTCCCTCTCGTCCTGTCCACTGTCATTTGGGAAAAGAGCCCAGCTCCCTCCTCTCCACAACCTCCTTTCAGGACAATGGAAGCTGGCCATTCACCCCGGGAATCGCGCCTGGGCTGGTGGCTCCTGCCAGCCCCATCCCATTCAACAGGGTGAGCTTCAGAAGGAAACATTTATTGCTTTTGGTTGCATTGCTTCTTTTTGTGTGTGTTTAAGATGCTGACAGGGGCACCCATTTCAGAGCTGCAGCGGCAGAGAGGGAGAGGGCTGCTAATATAATGATATGTAACTAAAGACAGGCCAGGGTCCTGTGCTGCGTGGTGCTGAGCACTTTTGGAACCCAACACATCTGTGCTGCTGATCGTCTGCACCAAGCAGAAACCAGAACTCTCATGCAGTAAAAGCATGGACACTTGGTATTAATTACAGCCAGGCCTGAATCAATCAATTATAAAATAAAAATCAGGAGTGATTCCACCTGGACAAGTGGAGTCACATCAGCACAAGAGACGGATCTGGCCTTAAAGCAGCATTTTGAGCCATTGCTGTAGAATATGCTAGCACCATTTATTTTATTGTTACTAGTGTGGGTTTCCCCTCTGAGCTCTAGAAGGGTTTGCTTGACCTCCCTCGCATGCTCTGCAATGAGGTTCCCTCCTCGTGCCCGCATCTCACCGCAGTGGTAGGACATGAACTGTGCCCCAGTTCAGCCCCAGTTCACCCTAATTCAACAGGCTGATGGACCCCATCCTGCACCCCAGAGAGTTTTTGCTCAGCCATGACCTTGGAAGAGGATTGCACCCCAATCCCATAAGCTGACAGAGGCGCCTGTCCCCAGGGATTCTCATAAATGGGAGGAAAACACAAGGAAATCCAGAGAGGGATGGGGGAAGCAGATGAAATCACACCGGACTCACAGTTCCCACCTATCCTCAGATAACACCGGCGATGACGAAGAAGCAGAGGCAACCTCTCTGCACCTCAACTCGCCCCTCTGAAAAGCCCTGGAAGAAGGCAAAGCAAAAGCTCAGAGGTGACAGCTCAAATCCACCCTCAGCACCAGAAAGGAATGAACCACCAGCCCTGAGGGTTTACACGGTTGAAAAGGAGTTTTCCAGCCCATAACACACTCTGGTGATCTCGTGGGGCAGATCATCCTGCTCCAGATCGTGTCCCACTGCCCCAGCACCCCAGAGCCAGGAAAACCCTGATGCCCCAAGCGCTTACACCCGCTGAGGATTCAGCTCTCTGCTCACTCTCTAAATATCTATACACACACACACATAATTATATGGGAAATGGCTGAAAACTGCTGAACAAACAAGCCAGGAGAGCCAATACCTGCTATTCCACCTGCTCCTCGTGCCCTCTCTGATTCGCTGTGGTTTCTGCTCATGACACTAAGATTAATGACTAATTACTTGCCCCATAATGAGTGCAGGTGTTTAACTTTCAGCTCACCTTCCCTCGCTCGCATTAGCCGGCTCTCATGTCTGGATGCTCGGACACTCAGGTTTTTTGTTGTTATCTATCAAACTGTTGTCAGCACATCCTTCCCCATCCAGTTCTTAAATACAATGGAGATTTTTTCAACTCCCAGGAATCTCCTTCGAGCCACCGGAGAATCTATAAACACTATAAACATGAATACTGCATAGTCTACTAAGAAAATATATATTTGTGTGTGTATTAAATATTCAGATTCATGCAACAAAGATCCATGCAGCTGTACTGTATTACAGGTTAAATTTCACTGCAGTATAAATATATTATAGGCCACAGCATAGTCGCTCCAGTTTTATATATGGATATTAAAAAAAAGATGCTTTTCCCAACTCATTTTCAACGTGTCAATGGAGGTGTCTTTGGTGATCCTGGAAATATCGGTGACTGAGGCGTCATTTAAATAAATAAATAAAATCCAAGCTCTTGATTTATTTACTCATCCCTCCCGATGCCTAGCGTAGAAAATTTAAGACTTAATAAATAATGTGCTGTCATACTAATTATCCCTCCCCTGGGCCTCACACCGGCATACTGCAGTGGCTGAAACTATTGCAGCATGCAGCATTTTCAGTTATGAAACATGAGCCCGGGCGATGCGCTCGCACTTGGCATTCCTGGGGCGGAAACCCGAGCCTTCAAGCTATTTGGCCACGGGGCTGCGTTTTCCCTTCGTTAAGCTCTACCTGACCTTTCCGAGTCGTTCCCCACGCCTGGAAGCTGGCTGCCCCCCAGCTCCCCAGGGCAGGGACCGGTGTTCGTGGTGCCCCAGGACGGCCCGGAGCTGCCCCCCCCCTGCATCCCCATCCCATTGCTCGAAATGCTCGGTATCTTTGGAAAAACCCACAAGCCTGGGATGGGAGAAGGGAAACAAAATGGTTTGTTGGGTCGGTTTGTTTTGTTTCGTTTTGGTTTTTTCTTCACACAAACGCTTATTCAGTGTGGAAATCAAAGGTTAAAAGTCACTTACACAGCTATTGCTTCCCATGCAGAACCAAATATACACCGTAGAAAATACTGTATTAACTACAATGCAGAGCAGCACTCAATATCTGCAATTGTTCCACTTCAGCTTTAAATACATGACTAGATTTTTTAGCGACTAGACATCGGTTAGCATTTTGGTGATATTCACATAGTTTGTGTTAGCTAGGGTGCAATTGGCTGTCTTCAAGTTCTCCTCCCTAAAATCCTCATTGCTATTGTTTACGCCTTCCTGAATCTCCATGTAATCAGACTTACTAATAGTAGAGGCACTTCTGCTTTTCTTTAGGTCAGGGGAAGAGGGAATCTTTGGGCAGCTGGTTACTTGCAAATATTGAGCCTGCTCCTCTCCCTCTGTCTCCCGGTGGTAGAAGTAATTGAAGTTAGACACTATGACGGGTACGGGTAAGGCAATCGTTAATACGCCAGCGATGGCGCACAAGGAACCCACTATTTTCCCCCCGATGGTCGTGGGGACCATGTCTCCGTAGCCAACAGTCGTCATGGAAACCACAGCCCACCAGAAGGCATCGGGGATGCTCGGGAACTGGGACTCGCTCTCGTCGGCCTCGGCGAAGTAGACGGCGCTGGAGAAGAGGATGACGCCAATGAAGAGGAAAAATATCAAGAGGCCCAGCTCCCGCATGCTGGCCTTGAGAGTCTGCCCAAGGATCTGCAGGCCCTTGGAGTGCCGGGAGAGTTTGAAGATCCTGAAGACCCGCACCAAGCGGATGACTCGAAGGATGGCCAAGGACATGGCTTGCTGGCCTTGCTGACCATCCTCTGGCTTCTCGGCCAGCTCTGTTCCTAAGGTGATGAAATAGGGAATGATGGCTACGATGTCTATGATGTTCATGATGTTGGTAAAAAACCCAGCCTTGCTGGGGCAGGCGAAAAACCTCACCAAGAACTCGAAGGAGAACCAGATGATGCAAAGCGTCTCCACAATGAAGAAGGGGTCTGTGAAAGAGGTGGACTGCTGGTACCCCATGCTGCTGTTGGAGTAGGGGAGATGGCTCAGCCCGCTGCCGTGCATGTCTTCGTTCTCATCCCGAAAAATGGGGAGAGTTTCCAGGCAAAAGCTGACGATGGAGATTAAAATCACCATGACGGAGACAATCGCTATAATCCTGGCAGGGCCTGAGCTCTCGGGGTACTCAAAGAGCAACCACACTTGTCTCTGAAACTCGTTCTCAGGCAACGGTCTTTCCTCTTCTTTGATGTAGCCTTCGTCCTCCCGAAACATCTCCATTGCTTCTTCCCCCAGTTCATAAAAACGAATCTCTTCCGAGAAGATATCTAAGGGCACGTTAACTGGCCTCCGCAACCTCCCACCGGACTGATAATAGTACAAAATCGCATCGAAGCTGGGTCTGTTCCGGTCGAAGAAATACTCATTCCGGAGTGGGTCGAAATATCTCATTCTCTTTTTAGGATCCCCTAGCAAGGTCTCTGGAAACTGGGCTAGTGTCTTGAGCTGTGTCTCAAAGCGCAGACCCGAAATGTTAATGACCACCCTCTCGCAGCATTCATGGTCGGTCTCAGGGTTGTACGTGTCCTGCGGGTGACCGGGAAGAGCTGCAGCTTCGTCTGCAGGATCTCCGGTAGCAACTGTCATATTGGGGTTTAAAAGAAATCCTTATGCTAAACTCTTCCCAGCGCCCAGTGATGGGATCGGAGTCAGGGCAGGGCTACTATCCTGCAGAAGGACAGGTACGAAGGTTTGGAAGTGTCTCATGAAAAGGCGAAGGGATGAGATAAAGGCAAAAAAAAAAAAGAGAAAATAAAAAAAAAAAATAAAGGAAAGAAAATCACCCCTGCTGAGAAAGAGAGAGATGAAATAAAGTTGGGGGAGGAGAGCACCTCTCTTCACTAGCACATCCCCTTCCTTGGGAGGGTTAATTTGCCTTTTTTTGGGACAGAGTTCAAAAACTCCCACCTAAACCCATTAGGTGGAAGAGAGAAAACACCTGAGGAACCATCACCTGCCCAAAATCAACATGGAAAAACCGGCACTGGCAAACTAGAACCTTTTTTTTTTTCCCAGCTGAAAATAATAATTCCAAATAAAAAGAGGGGGAAGGGAAAAGAAAAGAAGGAAGAAAAATAACCCCGTTCAGCCCCAAAGTGGCGAGGGGACCCCGCGGGCTGCCGGGCAGAGGCAGACCAGGCATGCAGCTAAGGGTTAAATATTTAACCGTGCAATCTCAGGCAATCTACCCTCTAGTAGAGCTCTAAGTCCAGGTTGGACGCCTTCCCCATCCTCTTGCCCTGGCCAGAAAGTGGCGAGGCGACATGCTGCCCTCCCTGCCTGCAGCCAAGCTCTGCGACTGCCTCAAGGTGCAGCCACCGCTGGAAGATGCCCCGCGGACCACTGCAGTCCCCCTCCTCGACCGCTGGTGTCCCGGCTCCTGTCATCCTCTGCAAACCATGGCACACAGAAAACAAATCACATTACCTGGAGAAGCCAAATCTTAGTGTCTCTTAGTAACACCGATTATCTGACCCTGGGGAAATCCTAGAGAGGAGTACAGGCTTCCAAGATCCCCATAATTTCCTCTCTCTTCAAAGTTAAAAATAATGGTGAGTCATCGCAGAAAAAGGAGAAAGGGACATAAAAGGGATAGATTCCCAGATGGTGGAAGTCAGGTCTTGTAATGGTTTGGACTGGAGAGAGAGAGAGAAAGAGAGACAGAGAGACAGAGAGACAGAGTCTTCTCGGTAGCTGTTGCAGATCTGCACTTCAGGGCAGATGAGCGTCTGTCTGATGCCTCCGGTACGACGGTGGAAAGATGCTAAGCTCAGCAAAACCCGATGTCCCCAGTGTCCTCGGGAGGTGTGGCATCGCCTGGAAAAAACACCAAGAAGGTAGCAAGCCGCCGAGGGTCTGAAAGGAGCATCTGCAAAGCCTCGGCTCCTCCAGGCACCCCCTTTTTCCTCCCGGTGAGCTTGTTTGCCCGCTGCCTGGCCAACCTGCACTGCAACACGAGAGGAGGGCGAGAGCGCGCTAGCGGCAAGGCGGAAAAAACCATCTCTCCATCTCCCTCCGCTCTCGCTCAGTGCCACGGCCGGGCTGCCTGGGGGAGCTGGTGCCAGGAGAAGGGAAAGGAGGGGGGGAACGACGCAGCCCCCCCCGGCTGCTGAGGCTCTGCGAAGCTACAATGGGTTCCACCACCGCCGAGCATCCAGGAGTCGATGGTGCCCACCGGGCGCAGCGCCCACGCCGTCGCCTTCCTGGGTGATTCGAGAGGCTCTGGCTTCATCCGCAAGCTTGAGCCCCCCTGCTGTCCCTGTCTGCCCCTCCCAAAGGCCACCTGCCACCCCAGATGGCTCCGAGGAGCCCCAAGCATCCAGGAGCCCTGAACATTGCTGGCCTGACTGTGGTACCCATGCAACCTGCATCTGCTCTCCCCATCCTCTGAAAAGCCACCCCCGCATCCATCCCACCCCCTCAACCAACCCACTCCCCATCCAACCCACCCCCCACCGTGGGAATTTGGCTCTGGTGGGCAAAATTTCTCATGGGGATGTGGAGACTCTGGTCCACAGTCCTTGTCGGGTCATCACCGTTTCTGCTCCTTGCAAGAACGCTTCCAGATCACCCCACACAGCCTCAGATCACACTGATGCTCAGCCCAGAGAGGTCCAACCAACCTCTCGGTTTTGATTTGGTTTATTTCCCTCCCAAATAAAAACAAAAATACAACGAAACCTCTAACCTCCCTTCTTCAGCTCCACTCGACTTGTCTACTTTGAGCCAGGATTACAGAACCGGGTAGGGGAGGCAGGTAGAAAATAACCCCATGATCCAGATCTTCTCGGCAGAGATTTCAGTCGTCTCCAGGCCATTGATGCCTGTGGGATCCTCTCCTCATCATCCGAGGTGCAGATATCGCTGCAGATCCTGCTTTTCTTGGAAATTTCCCCTTTCTGTGCAACCCTCCTCTCCCTTCTCCTTATGCACTAGAAAAAATAGTACAACCCTGACAAGGCTTGCAGCATCCAACTGCTTCGCTTAACCCTTTTCTGCCAGGCCCAGAGCAGAGAAGGTTGCATTTGCCCCAGTTTTAACTGTTTTCCTGGTTTTCCTCCCCACCGTTTGCTCCCCAGCACCTCACTCTGAAGCCTGCCTGGATTTGCCCTTCCCTGGCTCCTCCAAGCATCGTGCTAAAACACCACCAACACCATCTTTCTGCTGCAAAAATAAACACATCTAGCAGTCACAAACCCCCATTTCACCAAAAATCAACCAATCCTGGATTTTTTTTTCTAAATACAGTTTTTTTCCCTGCCTGTAAACTCTCTCCTCCCCTCTCTCCCTTCCCCAAACACCCCAAGTTTGTCCAAAGCGGAGAGATTTACTTTTTTTTTTAAAAACATGTAGGTTTTTATTTGATATGAGCTCCAAGCTTCTTCCTCCGAGTCCAAACCCAAGCGATGATGCTTGGTGCTTATCAGAGATGGTTACGGCATCATCTAAGTTGTCATCACACATCTCAACATTCAGTTTCTTCCACTTTCTCCCCACCGCAGGCTTTCCTGGCAAACACCTCGCATCCCTCCCCCTCCCCGCAAGCGTTTTGGGGGTTAATCCATGCAAATTTGGGGGTTGGGGCACAGAGGAGGTGAAGATTAGCCCAAAGATCTTCAGTTTTCTCCCTGTCTGCACTGCAGGCAGGAGCCGGGGCTCTGGTTGGGAGGGGGATGATTGGTGGGGAGAACGCCAAGGTCATATTGGCGACCAAAACCACCAACCCCTCCATTCCCACGGTTTGTGGCCAGGCTGCTTTTAAGCAGGGGAAGAGAGGGGTGAGGATGCAGGGAGGCGAGGGGGAAAGAGGAAAAGGCACCAACTTACAATTGGCTCTGCAGTCAGGCATGCGGTGAATGCACAAGCAGCCACTGGGCTCTGCACCACTGCCGGCACCTCTCACCTCCGGCCCCCCAAGCTCGGACCCTGGGATGCAACCTCTGAAGGCAGCAGAGCTTCTCCATGAATATTCATAAGATTAATATGAGCGTCTTTCCTCCCCCCCCCACCTCCCTCCTCTCAAGCAAGAGACCTAGATTTCAACCACTGGGAAATAATCATATCCCTGGATACGTGATGCTGCTTTACCATGTGGCTCCAATCCATACCATATTCTTGGTAATAGCCTGGATCTGCTCGGGAAGATCTGGGGGATGGAGAAGCACCAGCTCTGTCTAGTTTTGGGGAAGGAGAAAGGGCAGGATGAGACTCGCACTGACCACGCTGTCCCCCTTTTGGCTGGAGTGGGGATGTAAAAAGCAATAATTATCTATCGCTTCGCATTTACCAACCTCTCTTCACATGGAGGCATCTCCCAGCCTTAAAGAAGGGAGATGGCCAAGCAAGCTGATACCAACCTGGCCTATAAGACCTACAGATCGACCCCTGCCTTAGGGCACAAGGGTGACGCATTTTCTTGGACTGCTCTGCCACCACCTCGCAGGGCAGCAACTCGTCCGGAGAGGCACCTGGCACCCAGCAAACTCGAGGGCTGGAGGAGCCGATGGAAATATTCCTGTTCTCAAACACTGACCTCAGATTTGCAAGGGGCTGCTGGTGCCGGAGGAGAATGCCCCAGGGACAACTAGGGTGGGAAAGGAGAGCCTGGACCACCCTGGATACCCAAGGAAATCAGTGCCCAGCCAGTCAGGGGGATGCAGGGTAACAGCAGAGTGGTCCAAGCGGATGCATCACCCTTGTGCCCTAAGGCAGGAGTTGATCTGTAGGTCTTACAGGCCAGGTTGGTATGAGCTTGCCCGTCTTTCTTTGGGGCTGAGAGATCATAGAATCACCAGGTTGGAAGAGACCCACTGGATCATCGAGTCCAACCGTTCCCATCAAACACTAACCCGTGTCCCTCAGCACCTCGTCCACCCGCCCCTTAAACCCCTCCAGGGAAGATGACCCTGTAAATGCAAAGGGAGAGACAATTATTGCTTTTTACATCCCCCACCCTGTTGGAAAGAGCAGTGGGCAGCACAGAGCAGCACCAGGGAGTGCGGAGGGGGACGCTATTGCCCACTGCTCCTTCCAGCTCCCATCCTGATCTTGAAACAAAAATAAAATCCCCCCCAGGCCCAGCATTGAAAATTAATTTCTAACCCAATACAAAATCAGTAACCCTTCCCTCCCTGTCATGAACAGGGCTGGAATGTAAGGATTTGTTCACTGCAAGCATCCAACTGGGCATGAGGCTCTGGTTGAGGGATTTTTAACATCATCTGCCTCATTTTAGCCTTTACGGAAGACAAATCTGCCACAGCAGAGGAGGTTGAATCTAGAAAATGATTTGCCTGAGGCCAATCCTTATGCAATATGCAGAAACTAAGGCGAGGCAGCAAACAATTCTAGCGAAGCTGAATCTCTCACTTGTTCCTCCTGCTGCCGCCTTGCGAAGGTTTCGCAAAGGCAGGAGGCTTTTTCATATAAACAGCACCAGCTCCTTACAAAGAGCCAAAATCTAGCAAATCAGGGGAATTTCTCTGAATTGAGTGACGTTCTCCTGATTTACTATCCTAATTGTGGATCTATTATTACAGTCTGCGCGTCTGCTTCCGCCTCCCTCAGCCACGCTGACAGCTCCAGACGTAGCGCAGCTTTTCAGAGAATGAGACAAGCCGATGCGCTGCACCCACTTGCCTGTTTTACAGGGATTTGAGCAGCCGATGCCTTCACATCAAAGTTATAATTGAAAAAGAAGTCCCTTCTGGAATATTTATCTTATCCAAATGGACTTGATGGACATCCAAACTGGAAACCTTATCTCATCTGTGGTGTGGCCCTGGGAAAGTGGCTTGGTGAGAGGATGTCCCAGGGAGCAGGCGATACGGTGTCCAGATCCCATCAGGAAGGAGATGAGTTCCCCTTGCTTTACTGCCTTTATTCCCAAGAAAGCCCTCCCAGGGCTGTTCAGACCTTGTATTCATGGGCTCACAGCCAACCTGCATCCTACAAAAGCCAAGAATATGCTTTCCCCCTCTCTTTCTCCCCCCAGTATCCTGCTGGTGGTGGGTTTGGAGTATGCTCCAGGATGCAGAGCTGCAGGGGCACGGTTGAAACCCTCAGGGCAGGGTGTCCCCAGGACTGGTCTCATCCAGAATGGTGAAACTCAAGCCCTAGAGTCACATTGTAAAGCACAATTAATGCCTGGCCCCATGCCACATTGCCTGGTACGGGCATCAGCATTTCCCCATCAACTGAGCTGCTCCCTCCGGAGAGGACAGACCCTGTCCTACAACCTTCACGCATCCAGCACGGCCTCAGATGGTGGCATCTCCCCATGATGTTCCTCCTGGGAACCCTGTGCCACCAAAACCAGCAGGACTTTGAGGGTTGGAGCAAATACCAGCAGCCTTGCCAAGAGGTAGAGCTGAGCTGGACAAAAGTTTGACCACGATGCCAAGCAGAGCAGGTTTGTTTGGCGCAGGGCCTTGGCTTTCCAACCGAAGAGGTTGACATAAATGGGGCCCGTGTCATTTTAGGACCTGCGAATGTCGTGAGTTTCCTGGGGCTGTGAGTCACCCTCTGGGGAAAGCATTCACCTCCCACCAGTGCCTACGTCAGAGCACCAAGCTCCCGGTCCCCCAGCACCTACACCTCGGCGTGTGGTGGCAAGAGGAGGGGATGCCGAGAGATGTCGATGACCCCAATGCGGTGACACGGCATCTAAAAATGTAGGCAGCTGGGGAACAAAGCGGCACGGACCTGCAGAGCAGACTTTGTTCTTCCAGAGCAGATGCTGCTGGTGAATCCCAAAATAATGTGGTGACATAGGTCAGAGCGGCTCCTCCTGCCTGAGGAGATGGGGAGAGGTTCATGGAGTTGCCCGTGGTTATGCAGGAAAGGAGAAGCAGAGAAAACAGCCACACTGGGCTCTGAGGAGTTGGACAGGACTCCTGGTCTGTGGGAGGGTCTCCTGGTCCCTGGGAAGGCAGATCCTGGCCAAAGGGAGAACAGCAAACATCGTCTGGCTGCAAAACTAAGTGCATTCTCCCTCTTGTATTTCTCCAAGCTGGTTTTCATTATAAAATATTTGATTTTTTTTTTTAAATAGCTCCTTTGGGTACTGCTCTGAAATCTTGTTTGGTTGAGATCTCTGAGTTGCAGCATCTTGGCCTCCAAAGATGCTCGACCAGCCCGGGCAGCCGGTCTGCAGAGGAGCCAGGCACCATCCATCGAAAGTAAAAGTCATTTAGCTCAACAAAAACACAGTTAAGAACTTGACTTCTTGAGGGCTTTGGAGCTTGGCAAGAGGATTGTGAATATTTCATGCCGGGCTGCCGCTCACTTCAAGAGAGCTAATGGACCTGCTGCCGGGCTGGCGAGCATCAGTCCTGCGTGGGTTCCTCCTGCTCTGGCTGCTCCAGCCACTCTGGTTAAAAGGCTCTCAAAGCCGCTTTATTTCGCTTGCACCAACCAAAAGGACAGGACAAGCCAAATAAGTGAAGAGAAATCAATAGCCTCCTTCCAGCCAGGCGTGAGTGCTTTCAGCTCTGGGAAGAAAATTCACCGGCTCTCAAGGCTGCGCATCACCCATGGATCAAGCACTCCTCATCCCTTGCTGGAGCTGGGCCTTTATTTAAGGTGTCATCTGAGCCCCTGTGTTCCCTTTGACTGCTGTGAGCCTCTGCCTTCATGCTGAGGAGTCCCAATCATGTCCCTCCATCCTTCCAGTCCTCCTGCTCAGAAGGGACCAAGGAAATAGACTTGCTTTGGGGTTCCAAAAGTGCCTTTTTCTGACACACCAACCAAACGCTTTCTTTGCCAACCCGGGGCTGCTCGTGTGACCCCATGACAGAGGAGAGATGACGAACATCTCATTTTCTCTCTGATAATTCATCTTCCCCAAGTCTGAACCAGCCCATGCTCATCTGCCCGACAGAGGACCTCCAGCTTCAGGGGCTGATGCTCACCTGGAAGCAGGGAAACAGGGCCAAAAGTTGAAACCTTCTGGTTGTTGAGCTTAGGGAGGAGAAGACTACTGTGAGATGAAAGAAACTGCCAGTGGAGATGGCCAGCAACTGTAGGCAGATCAGCTTTGCTTTGGGGGAGCAGTTAGGTGGCCTCAAGGTCCTCTCTGCTCTGCCATGGTGGAGCACAGCTCCTTTTGGCCATCAGTCTCAGGACAGGTTCTCCATGTACGTAGTGAGCAGAGTGACAGCGCGCCCCATCACAGCAGAAATGGGACTAACAGAGGCTATTTTTAGACCCCATGGGTCTCAGTCCAAGTGTCTGCTGGCGCTGGGTTGGGGCCAAGAGCTGCTGAAGGTCAGATCTGAGACAAGGAGCGGTGTGAGATGTTCCCATTGCTCCAGGTGTTCATCCCTCCCTGGGGAGACACGGGACTGTAAACAAACTGGGAGGAAAAGTAGTTGGAGAGAGTGATTTCCCTCTTCTCTTTGTCCCAGACAGAGATGCTGCAGGTGTGAGATGGAGCTGGAGTGGATGCTCAGCCTGGGGAGTGCCTCCTCTGCAGCTTTGTGGCATGAGGAGGGGTGATGAGGAATGGCTGAAAGAGCTGGGGGTGTTTAGCCTGGAGAAGAGGAGGCTGAGGGGAGACCTCATTGCTCTCTACAACTCTCTGAAAGGAGGTTGTGGAGAGGAGGGAGCTGGGCTCTTCTGCCAAGGGACAGGGGACAGGACAAGAGGGAATGGCCTCAAGCTCCACCAGGGGAGGTTCAGGCTGGACATCAGGAAATAATATTTCCCAGAAAGGGTCGTTGGGCACTGTCAGAGGCTGCCCAGGGAGGGGGTTGAATCCCCTTCCCTGGAGGTGTTTAAGGGACGGGTGGACGAGGTGCTAAGGGACATGGTTTAGTGATTGATGGGAATGGTTGGATCGATGATCCGGTGATTCTCTTCCAACCTGGCGATTCTATGATTCTATGATTCTATGGGCACGATGGCAGCTTGGGCATGGTGGCACTGTGGCAGCTTCAGCCAGGAGATGGCACTGCACGGCACGGCACAGAGCACTGCTGGACCCATCCTGCTGGGCCAAATCCTGGGCTGGACCAAGTCGTGGAGCGTGCCAGCCCCTCAACCGTGCCAGGTTGTGAGGAGTCCTGAATGATGGGTGACGCCAAACCATGGGCTGTGCCAGATTGTGAGCCATGCCAAGGGATGAACTGTGCCAAACTGGGGGCCACACTAGGTCACGAGCTGTGCCAAATCGCAGATGGTGCAGACAGGGATCCGTGTCACACACCACACCAGCCCGCTATATCTTGGCCCCTAACCTTACCATAAGCCCCCAGCTGCCCTCATAGAATCATAGAATCACCAGGTTGGAAGAGACCCATCGGATCATCGAGTCCAACCATTCCCATCAATCGCTAAACCATGTCCCTCAGCACCTCGTCCACCCGTCTCTTAAACCCCTCCAGGGAAGTGGACTCAACACCCTCCCTGGGCAGCAGGGACTCTCCCAGTGCCCAATCACCCTTTCTGGGAAAAAAATTTTCCTGATGTCCAGCCTGACCCTCCCCTGGTGGAGCTTGAGGCCATTCCCTCTCATCCTGTCCCCTGTCCCTTGGGAGAAGAGCCCAACTCCCTCCTCTCCACAACCTCCTTTCTGGTAGTTGCAGAGAGCAATGAGGTCTCCCCTCAGCCTCCTCTTCTCCAGGCTAAACACCCCCAGCTCTCTCAGCCATTCCTCATCAGGCCTGTTCTCCAGCCCCTTCACCAGCTTCATTGCTCTTCTCTGGACTCGCTCCAGCCAAGACCCTCAGCCTGCTGCCCCACATGGCTCCCTCCTCTCCAGGTTCTCTCCATGCCAGGGTGGAAAATTCCTAGAAGAAAAAAACAAGATTTTGTACACTTCCTCTGGGGATTTGGAGAAAAGTCATTATTTTCTCACCTTTGCGCAGCTGCTGGGAGGGGCTGGAGATCCCCCATCGTAGTGACATTGATCTGATCCCACAAGCGTGAGACCAGCAGCTCTGGCCTTACTGTTCTCACTGGAGACGTGGGTTGGTGACAGCCAGAGGGCTGCAGGTGACACAGTGAGGACATGAGGTGACAAGACCAAGGCAGTATCAGAGCTCTGGCAGCTCCTCCTTGGATCCAGGCGTGCTTGGACCCCACAGCCCCCTCTGGGATTGCCATTGACTCACAGCATCCTCTTCCCCGTCATCTCTCCGCTGTATTTACTATCTCTTCATCTCCCACCCCCTCTTTTGGGAAGAGACAGACTTCCCCGTTTCCATGGAAACCCTCCCCCTCACCCCTCACTTCTTCAAAGAGTTTTTCATCCATTTCTTTCAAATTAGCTATTTTTAGCCCCGGCTTCCCCTTCTCCCCCTCCCCACCTTTCACTTTCAGCTCATGCTTTCCTAGATGAGCAGCACCCACCAGGGCTGCCGCTGCTGCTGAGCACCCTTGGGAGCTGTAGCATCACCCATGTCGCTGGTGAGTCGGTAGGGCAAGAGCAGCTTGAATCCCTGCTGGGGTCCACAGTCCGGATCCTGACAGCTCCCTTAATTTGTGCTTTATTCCCCTGGGATTGTGGAAATGACGGGTTAAAAAGGAAACGCTTCTATTCTGCTGGAAGATGCAAGATGGGTCTTTGAGAACAATTGTCTTTGCAGCATCCTCTGTGATCCCACAACCCCATAAAGCTGGGGGGATATTTCTTTTCCTGCAGTCACAGAGAAAACTACACCCTAATCAGACCCAGGTATCCCTGACCTAAAGCCAAGGAGCTCTGTGCATGTTGGTTCCTGTTCAGACCCATGCTGGGATCAAAAAGTTTGGCCAAAGATTTCCACCCTGGAGTCATAGAATCATAGAATAACCAGGTTGGAAGAGACCCACTGGATCATCAAGTCGAACCATTCCTATCAAACACTAAACCATGGCCCTCAGCACCTCATACACCCGTCCCTTAAACCCCTCCAGGGAAGGTGAATCAACCCCCTCCCTCAGCAGCCTCTGACACTGCCCAATCACCCTTTCCAGGAAATTTTTTTTCTAATATCGAGCCTGAACCTCCCCTGGTGGAGCTTGAGGCCATTCCCTCTCATCCTGTCCCCTGTCCCTTGGGAGAAGAGCCCAACTCTCACCTCTCCACAACCTCCTTTGAGGGAGTTGCAGAGAGCAATGAGGTCTCCTCTCAGCCTCNGTTTCTGATCCAAGCCAAGATGCCATTGGCCTTCTTGAATACCTGGGCCACTGCTGGCTCATGTTCAGTTGCTGTCAGCCAACGCTCCCAGGTCCTTCTCCTCCAGGCAGTTTCCAGCCAGACTTCTCCTAGTCTGGAGCTGCCCAGGGTTGTTGTGCCCCAAGTGCAGGACCCTGGAAATCCTGCCAAACCCAGGGGGTCTCTGCATGTGTGTGTGTGCACGTGCCTCCAACTAAAGTTCACACCTGAAGTCTTGGTGATGGGTTGGGTGTGGGAACATCACCCTCCACTCATCAGTGGTGCTCTGGAAGGTGTCTCCTGCTGCTCTTAAGTAACCCCAGGTGACAAGTGCCCTGAGCAATTCATCCTCAGGGGTTGGTTTTAGTTGATGGTGCTTGTGCATCTCAAACTTTGTGACATCCTGTTTTTCACAGATGCTTAAGCATCTCCACAGTTAACCACAAGTGAACCGAAACCTGCAGCTGACCTACCACAACATTTTGGGGTGCTGATACAGAAATCAAGGTCACAACAGAGAGAGGAGCACCAAAAGCTGCTAAACCCCGTTGCTTGTCTGTGACACCCCCTGAACCACAGAGAGTCCCTCCTCCTAGCCTTAAATCTGCCCTGCTGGGATATAGTTTGGTCATAGAATCATAGAATCACCAGGTTGGAAGAGACCCACCGGATCATCGAGTCCAACCATTCCTATCAATCACTAACCCATGTCCCTCAGTACCTCATCCACCCACCCCTTAAACCCCTCCAGAGAAGGGGACTCAACACCCTCCCTGGGCAGCCTCTAACACTGCCCAATGACCCTTTCTGTGAAAAATTTTTTCCTGATGTCCAGCCTGAACCTCCCCTGATGGAGCTTGAGGCCATTCCCTCTCGTCCTGTCCCCTGTCCCTTGGGAGAAGAGCCCAGCTCCCTCCTCTCCGCAACCTCCTTTCAGGGAGTTGCAGAGAGCAATGAGATCTCCCCTCCAGTCCATTCAGTCCCATCCTGTACAGCCACTCTGAGCTAATTTGGAAATAATTGTGCTGAGGCTAATTTTGCCCATCATGGGTCATCCACCACCCTGCAAACCTGATGCTCACAGCAAACCTAGGGAGCAAAGAGAGACAAAACCATACAAACCAGTCCCAGCACTCAATGCTGCTTTTCTAGAAACTTGTTTGACCCTATGAGATCAGGTTGCCCAGAGAAGGGGTGGCTGCCCCATCCCTGGAGGGGTTCAAGGCCAGGTTGGATGGGGCTTGGAGCCCCTGATCCAGTGGGGGGTGTCCCCATGGCAGAGGTGGAAGTGGATGATCTTTAAGGTCCCTTCCAACCCAAATTATTCTATGATTCTACAATTCTAAGTTTTGTTCCTGAGTACGTTGTTGAATTTCAGATGATTTCACCCTGGAAAAGGAGCTCATGCAAGGGATACTTCTCAAACCTCATCCTTGTCCCATCCTTTGCATCCCCAACTTCTCCCCCCCACCCCGTGTCTCGTTCAAACACCACGTGCTGCGTCTTTTAGCCATTTTATTGAACTTTGCGTATGAAATAACAATTTCAAGTTTTAATGAAAAAAAACATTAAAAAAATAAATTCAACATCAGGTAAAAAAATCACACAAACAAAAAAAAAATTAAACAACCCAGAAATTCACTTTTTTAAACCAGTAACTGAACACGAGGCCCACACGGTTTTGGAGGTCACCAGGACAACGGGATGCAGCAGCTTGTTTTTAGCATCAAACTGGTATCGAAAGAATAAGGTTAAACAACTGCAACACAGCTCACTGGCAAAAAACAGAGTTTGAAATGAGCTCAGAGTAACAAGACTGCACTTTACATCTCCAGTTCAAAACTGCATCATTTCTGTGGCACCTAATTAGTCAGGGTTTAGCCTTATTGCGGAGAAGGCTTTGGTTTTTTCAGTCTGACACGCTGAAGTTCACAAGGCAATATTTCACTGCTCAATACACCCAACGCAGTCCAGCTGAGACAGGCAGGGGAGTATTTCAGGATTACCCAGCTGCGCACGCGACCGAGGGAAAGCAAAGTCAAAATTATATCCAGCCATCTCAGTGGGTATTGTGGAAATAAGTTGCATAGTAAGGATGGGAAATAAAGAAACGCGAGCTGCTCCTGTGTGAGAGGTTGATGTGATATCCCCCATTTGCAACGCGTTGGGGCCTCAGGTGATGGATTGAGAGTCCGTTCTCCTTGAATGCTGCTAAATTCAGCCATGGGAATACCTGACCTTGTGCAGTGAAGGTGATTTTCTTGCGAGGGCTGAGAAATTTGAAGAACCAAGTCCCGCATCCAATGCACTAAGGGCAGCACAAGGGACATGGTTTATTATTTGATAGGAATGGTTGGACTTGATGATCCGATGGGTCTTTTCCAACCTGGTGATTCTATGATTCTATGCCAGCACCCCCATCATTTGGCATTAAATCTGCTTTGTTTCAGGCACTGGTTTACGATTTCCCATCATGTCTTCCCCTAATATCATTCGACTTGCAACTCTAGCTCTAGCGATGATTAGTGTATTGCCAAGCTAAATTCTCCTGCTCATTCTCCGAGGTGCTGAGGGACATGGTTTAGTGTTTGATAGGAATGGTTGGACTCGATGATCCAATGGGTCTCTTCCAACCTGGTTATTCTATGATTCTATGATTCTCAGGAATGGGAGTAACACGTTTCAAACACCACGTCAGGGCTTGCAATGGTTGGAGAGATGATGTGTTATGGCAAACATCCATCGGGTGAGAGCAGCGTCTCAGACCATCCAGTTTAAAGCTGCAGTGATGATGTCGCCTTGGAGAAGGCAAGAAAAATGTGGAAAAGAAATACAATTTACCTCTAATGCAGGGATTACAGAGCTGGGTGATTTGATTCACTCAGGGTTGCTACTCAGCTTTAGCCTCAGCTTAAGGGACAACTTTCCAGCTGACTCTGCAATGGAAAGAAAAGCAAGAGAGCTAGGAGCATGCCAGCTCCCGAAGCTTTTTAGGGGAGAAAAACACTATCCCACGAATTCCTTAATTTTAAAAGGATTCAGTAGCAATAACATCATTGGAACATCTGTCTCAGAAAACAGCCAAGTGTGTGTGTAATTAAAGCCTCCGGGGTGCTCAAAGGCTGGTTTCTGAGATGTTAACATTGCAGGTTTTTTTCGCCAGCACCTGTGGAAGGAGGCTGGAGGTAGGAGGGGACGGCACCAATCCTGACTTTCCTCTTGGATCTAGCGAGGGGGGGCAGAGGTACCTTCAGTATTTCATACACCGCTAAACCACACGTCTCCACTGTGCCCTCATTAGTGCCCTCGAACGCTTTCTGAGATATTTCGCTTTCTAATTTTTCTGCTTTCTTAAAAAAATATCTTAAAATAAGTAGCTCGACGTGACCCCGTACCAGCCCAGCTCCCCAGATCTGGTTTTCCTGTCTATCCACCAGGCTGGACCCAACGGCGGAGCTCTCATCGCGTTAACAGCACCCTAAAATTAAAAGAGGGGAGGGATGGTGCGCAGCGCTTGCTGGAGACAGCAGCTGCGCCGGGTGCAGAGGAGAAGAAACATCTCTGTGTTCGGCATCTAAAGAGCACATCTAATGCACAACATCTCAGAGAAGCTCTCAGCATCTCAGAGAGCCCCTTTGAAGGGCTATGAATAAAGATGAGCAGCCTGCGTTTGGATGATTATGGGAATCAATGCACGCTTTTTTTTTTTTTGATCTTCTCTTGATGTCAGCCATCATTAAATCACTCCTGGGGTTTTTTTTGGTTTTTAATCGACTGGATACATTTTTTTAATTTGTCTTTTCTTGTCAAATCCAGCCCTCTGCTTCAAACGACATCTCTACACGGCTGTCCTGATAGGACGGTTCTCTTTATAACGCACGTGTCTATAGTTAGNTTTAATCGACTGGATACATTTTTTTAATTTGTCTTCCCTTGCCAAATCCAGCCCTCTGCTCCAAACGACATCTCGACACGGCTGTCCTGATAGGACGGTTCTCTTTAAAACGCACGAGGCTAGAGTCAGAGTCGTGGCGACGCGGATTAATACACCGGACTGACAGTTAAAGACTATCAAACTCTCGATTATTTTGAAAAAAGCGCATTAACAATTAGCTGGCTCAGCGACCAAGCGAACGAAACCCAACAGCATGGAGCAACATCGTCAACACCAGTATGTACAATAGCGAGGAGAGGTCGCAATTTGGCAAGATTGTCATCGGTGTGAGATGCCCACGGGGTGTGTTCGGTGCTGGGTAGCAGGAGCAGAGTGGCCAGCAGCCCCGGGCTAAACTCTGCTCCATGAAAGGGGCTGCTAGGACCCACAAACCCAAATGGGTGAAGAGATCTGGTTTTTTTCCCCATCACCTTGCTCATCAAAATACGCTTTTGAACCGTAACAGAGATGATTTAACAAGGTGGCTGTCGAGAACAGACAAGATATAATTATGTTACACATATACATGCCATAAAAAAGCTCTCCATAACACCAGTGAAAAATAAAAATAACTTTAAGTACTGAATACATTCTATCCCCCATTTTAAGGGCTACTGGATCATGTTCCAAAAGAAACTAAATTTAACACCTTTGGGACCAGGGTTTCCCAAGATTCAGGTCTGTGTTGCCATTCAGAAAAATCAGTTCTCCTCCTGTTACTCTGCTGTCACCCCTGTGGGCAACCCGGCACTGTCTGCAGGGATGAGGAGATGCTGGAGAAGACCCTCAGCGTGTGCGTCGGCTGCTTGCGGCCCCAAACCACCAGCATGGTAGGAAAGTGGGTCAGTCCCTTGAGATTTCAGAGTTGCTTTTATTCCATCTCTTTTGCGGCCTCAAGAGCACGCTACGAACCCATCACATTGCAGAGAAAGGCTGCAAACAAATAGATTTCACAGCTTCTTTGTGGGTTTGGAGGTGAGAGCGCTGGGAAAAAAAAAGCCCCATATCCCCCAGCCTTCTGCAGCTCCATCCGTGGTGATAGGGAGGGGACCACAGGCTCAGCCCCAAACACTGGGGGCTTTTAATGGTGTTTTTAAGGTCTCAGGCTTTTTGTGGTCTGAGCATTAATTAGTTTTGGCTCTAGGGAGCTGCAGGATGAGGCCGTCTCTGCAGGAGACACGGGATGGATGCCTTGGAGGTGGGTTTTGGCTCTGCCATGTTAAGACACAGTCAGCCACGAGTCAAAAAGGTTTGCAAGCCCATCCTCAGACCAGCTCCAGCTGCAGCATCATTGCAGGTATCGTCAGATCCCTGGGGATTTACCAGCAGAGCAATTTGCTGGAGGATCCCCTGGAGGAACTTCCTCTCCTTAACTCCCTGCCTCAGAGCTGGGCATGGCCAAACGCAAAGTTAATGAGAGCCACCGCTCCAATTAGCTTTAATTTGTGCAGACGGCTTTCACACTGGATTGATTTCACACCGCAGGGTGCTTCACCTTCATGATTCCCAATTCCCTGGCACCCCTCTGTCGAGCCTTGGCACCCCCAGCTCATCTCCATGGGCTCAGGGACCTGCTCTTTGGGTTCTTCCAGCAGCCCTGGCCCCCAGCCCACCTCGCTCTGCACCTCGTGTGGAAAAGCGATGATAAAATCAGGTACCAGCAGCACCAGCTCATTCTGATTTAGTTATCCCAATGGCCACGGGGTTTCTACCACGCTGGGAATAAATGCAAACAAACCCTAGGATCAATGTCCCACTAAGGGCCAGATCCATAATTCCTCTTTGTTCCCCAAGGCAAGTAATTCAGCTTTGACAAAAAAAAACCACTGTTTTTTTTTTTTTTTTTACTTTTGTTTCTTTTCTTACCATCCCAAGCCCATTTTCCCTAGCTTGAACCAACATAGAGCCCTGGAGGCTCCTGCTTTGGAAGCCAAAGCCCTGCTCCCACGAACAAGGTCTCCATCACCCACAATGCAAATGCTATGACAGGAGGAGGGATCCAAGCCAAGAAATCATCTGTGTTTAAAACCCAAACAAAATAAACATGACCTCACCGAAGTTGACGCATTCCTTTAAGAACCACATCATTTCCTTGCTGTTAAGGGAATTTCTCAATCCTAATTTCAGATGAAGTTTGCGTGTGGGGCCTGGCCAGCCAGAAAGGAGGTGACTTCTCCTGCTGAAGTACAGCTCTGGAGCAATCCCAGTCCTGAAATCCACTTGGATTTTCTCTCCAAAGCTCTTCTGTAAGGAGAGACTGGTGGTTGCTCTGCCATGAATATTCCCTTGAGTTGTCCCATTTCTGAGTCTTTCTCCTGGGTAGGATGTTTATTTTTAAGTGCATCCTCACTTAGGTTGTGCTTCAAGGCATCCCACGTGTGTCTCCTGATGATGTTCTCCATCTTCTACCCGCCATCTGGTTTGAAATGCAGGTAAATAGCTCCTCTCAGCTCCCAGCACGCTGTGGATCCAGGTTTTGGTGCTGTCCTCTGAGCAGAGCGGTCCTGGCTCCACATCCCAGGTACAAGGTGGGCACCTAGAGGCGTGTCCTTAGGCACGGGACCCAAAGTCATCAGGAATGAGTTCAAGAGTCTGATTCATGTGTCTATGATTTTGTCTCCTCTTACGTTTCCTTGTGCATCTTCTGCTTCGGAGCAAGCTCCAGCTCACTTTGTTTGCTCCAGTCCGAATAAACATTCCCCATCCTGGTGAGTTATTGCAGTGCAGGCGCAGAGGCTCCTTTGCTCACCTGAGTCCCACCAACATTATTTGCACTCAGAAATCCGATGCTGTCACGAGTATCGCCTCACAGAGTATGTGCCAGGTGGGTTTTAGTCTCACAGCTGAGGTGGATGAGATTGAGATGAGAGGGAGAAGCCAGAAGCAGGAGAGACCATCGACCTCAGCACTGTTTGCATTTTTGCCTTCGTGGACCAGTTACCCCACTGCACCGGTCTAAAATTTAGCCATACAGCCCTAGAAAATGCAGTGAGGTTACAGAAACCCCACTTTTAAGGGCTTTGCAGCCCAGTGTGGGAAACCCACAGCTCTTAACCTGCCATAAAAAAATCCCCTCAGCCTGCAAAATGAAACAGCAACAGGCAAAGGGGCGATGGACTTTCCATTTACTGTGGGATTAGCAACACGAGGCTGTAATATTCCCTTGGGATTCAAGCCCCATTGGACAGCAGAGAAGGGCCCACAGGCTCTTCTGAAACAGAGCAGGGGCACAATGAGCCAGGATTAGGTTTTTATGCTTTTTCCATCCCTGGAAATTCAATTTTCCTTAGTTTTTCATGGAGTGCTCCTGAAAGCAAGGCACGACTTGTTGACTGTTCCAACACCGTTTTTTTTTCCTCAGCGTTGGCAGAGATGTTGCTGCCTTAACGAGGACTTCAAATAAATCACAGCCTTTGGTACAGCACAGACCAACTCATAAAGAACATTTACAGAAAAGTCAGAAAGATGGAACAAAAATTATTCACATCCCAGCGCTGAAAACAGCCCGTGTCCTTCAACAGGGAAGAGTGAGACTGAGCAAATTCCCCCCCATCTCCCTCCCACCCCTAACAAAACCACTTGGACTGCTTGTTAGCAGCTCTGGTTAACGTTTCCTTTCTGGACGCTTACTCTTTCAAGAGACTTTTATAAAAAATAATAATTAAAAAAAAGGCTGAAAGACTGTCCAAACGATTTCCACCTCCCCTCCACCTTTTCCCTGGCTTTGTTCAGTCTCGTTATATTGCACATGGTTTGAAGATAATCTTCCGGCTGCAAAGATGTTCCCTTCCACTTAATGCACTTTGAAAACACAGATAACGCGGCAAATATTTCATATATATATATATATATACACACAAATATCTATGAGATGTGCAATGGGTTTACGTGGGGAGGACAGACCCTCCATCCATCGGCTCCACAGCAGCGTCAGTCGCTGTGTCTGCGACGTTTGCCATTATCCTTGGAGGCATTTCATTCCTCAACACAGTCCTGAAGGTCTTAATTTTTCAGACTTCTTCTGTTATCTGTTGGGCAGAGCACAGAACCACTGTTAATGCACAGTCTGGGCTGGAAAACAAGCAACAGGTTCTTATTTCTTCTCAAGGCAAAGTAGGATCCATGTTGCACATCGGTTCCCTTCAACAATTTCACCTCCCCATTCCCCCCAAACACAAATTGCTAATTCAAATTGTTTAAGGGCTTAAATGCAACACAATCTAAAGCCAGCTAAAGATAGAAAAATGACTCATTAAATATATTCCAGTCATTAATTATTATCTCAACTTAATGGCAAGTTCAAAATCCAGAATAATTAGTGCAAAGCGGGTTTTCCTCATTATGTTTTTATCTTAAACAAGCTGAGTTTGTTCTGATCCAATATAATTCACATGATATCAAGGATTTGTTTGATTTTATTAATCTGATAGAGGGGATGGCAGGAGTCAGGGATGATCCCACGCCCAGCACTCAGACTGCGGTGTTGCTACCACAGAAGCCAAATCAGGGATCCCTTGTGATGCAGGGATGGAGATGGAAAATGATCGGATGACTTGGGTTGGAAGGGACCCACAAGAATGACAAAGTCGAACTCCTGTCCCTGTACAGGGCAACCCAAATATCCACATCATGTGACTGAGGGCATTGGCCAAGCACTTCTGGAATATTGTCAGGCTTGGTGTCCCTGGGGAGCTGTTCCAGGGCTCCATCACCCTCTGAGGGATGAACATTTTCCTAATATCCAAGGTGGCCAAAAAGGCCAACAGCATCTTGGCTTGGATCAGAAACGACGTGGCCAGCAGGACCAGGGAGGTGGTTCTCCCTCTGGATTTGGCCCTGGTGAGACCAAACCTCAAATCCTGTGTTCAGTTCTGGCCCCTCACCACAAGAAGGATGTTGAGGCTCTGGAGCGAGTCCAGAGAAGAGCAACGAAGCTGGTGAAGGGGCTGGAGAACAGGCCTGATGAGGAACGGCTGAGAGAGCTGGGGGTGTTTATCCTGGAGAAGAGGAGGCTGAGGGGAGACCTCATTGCTCTCTGCAACTACCTGAAAGGAGGTTGTGGAGAGGAGGGAGCTGGGCTCTTCTCCCAAGTGACAGGGGACAGGACGAGAGGGAATGGCCTCAAGCTCCACAAGGGGATCTTCAGCCTGGACATTAGGAAAAAAATTTCAGGGAAAGGGTGATTGGGTAGTGTCAGAGGCTGCCCAGGGAGGGGGTTGAGTCACCTTCTCTGTAGGGGTTTAAGGGACATGTGGACGAGGTGCTGAGGGACATGGTTTAGTGATTGATGGGAATGGTTGAACTTGATGATCCGGTGGGTCTTTTCCAACCTGGTGATTCTATGATTCTAACCCTGCCCTGGCACAGCTTCCTGCCATTCCTATTTTTGGTGACCAGAGAGAAGAGAGAGAAGAGATGGCTGGCAAAGGGCAACACAAAATCCTCCAAGCTCTGTGGTGCCAGAGCTGCTGAGCCCCTGGAGCGCACAGACCCAACTGGAACTGCAACAGGTCTGCTCTGAAGGCTAATGACCCTGCAGCATGAAGAGACTCAGCCTCTTTTAATACAGTGAGATCTTCTGCTCTGTCTTTAAGACACTAAAACTCTTAAAAACCTAATGTGATTGCTTGTATCTTTCTCATTTTCTTGAAAATCCATTCTCTGCATTTATTTCATACTGCAGCAATGGGAGTATCCCACCTCCTGTGGATTCACGTCCCAGGCTCTGCGCTCAGAATGGGGCACGGCCAAATTACTCGAGGGTTTAAGCCCCGTGCAAGGCAGCAGGAGTTACATGACCCAATTCTGACCCTTTCCTGGTGATTTTTCAAGTGGGAATTAGTAAAGCTTCCTATAGTGAGGTTCATTAACTATATTAAAACCAGTGTGTGGTGCACGTTAATAAGATGAACGTTACCACCAAATCAGATTATGTGAGCCGGATGCTTCATCAGCAGCCGGTGATGAGACAAGGGTAGGAAGGGTCTGTATCCACGGTTCAGAGCCCAGCCTAAGGCATCGGGACCTGCCTGGTTCAGCTCATCCCTAAAAATAAGCTTATTCCTCCGCCCCGAAATGGAGATATGCAAGAAAAAATAGGATCAGTGCACCAAGGAGGGTGAGACTCAGCTCTGGATGTTGCAGGGATGATAAAAGCAGGCAGAGAAAGGAAAGAAGTGGGATTTCTTGCAAGGAGCAAAGATTCCCTTGCAAGGCAGAGCAGCACTCGGCGAAAATAAGCTACCGGAGGGGCTTAGTGCTCCTTGCAAGGGTCTTGGACCAGCTGGTTATTCAAGCACTGGCTTATCCTGAAGTGCCAGAAGGACTTAGAGCTAACTGGGGTTTATGCTTTATTGGACTGGGCTTGCCGGGGGTGAGGGATTACACCCCCCTCCCACCTGCCAGCACGGAAGGGCTCCTGCTTTTTTTTTTTTTTTTTGCAAAACACTGGTCAGACTGCCAGGATCCTTAAGCATCGCCGGAGTATTACACAAATAAAACCCAAATAGCACCCTCGGCAGAGCACAGGCTGGGAAATCCAACTGGCTTGGCTGAGAAGGGGGTGGTAGAGTTGAGGCTCTGCAGATTAAGTGGTAAATAAGAATTTTCTCAAATCAGGCAAATAACCAAGCTTTGGGGTACCCTGGTGCCTTTCACTCTCTATCCCTCCTATTGCAGATAGAACCCCCAAATCCTTAATCTAGCAATGATGTTTCACCAAATTTAGCAAGAACAACAGTGGGAGTGAGAACTCAGGGCCACTCAGGAGATACTGTTGCTCCAGCTCCTGAAGAGATCCAGATCATAGAATCATAGAATCAGTAGGTTGGAAAAGACCTTTGAGATCATCAAGCCCAACTGTACCTGTCCACTACCAAACCACCTTCCTGATCACTTCAACCACGTGTTTTTTAAACCCCTTCAGGTATGGGGACTCTGCCACCTGCCCAGGCAGCCTCTGCCAAGGCTCAAGGACCGTTTTGGTGAAGACTTTTTTCCTGATGTCCAGTCTGAACCTGCCCTGGCGCAACCTGAGGCCATTCCCTATCATCCATCATTTGGGAGAAGAGACCAACATCCACATTTGGGTTAGAATCATAGAACCATCAGGTTGGAAAAGACCCACCGTATCTTTGAGTTCAACCATTCCCATCAATCACTAACCCATGTCCCTCAGCAACTCATCCACCCGTCCCTTAAACCCCTCCAGGGAAGGTGGCTCAACTCCCTCCCTGGGCAGCCTCTGCCACTGCCCAATCACCCTTTCTGGGAAATATTATTTCCTAATGTCCAGCCTGAACCTCCCCTGGTGGAGCTTGAGGCCATTCCCTCTCGTCCTGTTCCCTGTCCCTTGGGAGAAGAGCCCAGCTCCCTCTTCTCCACAACCTACTTACAGGCAGTTGTAGAGAGCAATAAGGTCTCCCCTCAGCCTCCTCTTCTCCAGGCTAAACAAGTTCAAGTCATTCAGCCTCTCCTTGTAAGACTTATTCTGCACCCCTTTCTATTCCCATCTTACAGGGGTGATGAAATCCTCTGCACTCTGAGAGAAACAGAAGATATTAAACAGCAGCCACAAAAATTACGTGTTTTAAAATCAACCAAGCCAAATAACTTGTACGGAAGTATTTGGAACTGGTGAGATTGCAAGTATGGAATATTTCTGGAGCCCTAGACCTGGTGAAAATCCAGAAGACTGGAAAATAGCTCCCGTTGGACCAGTCTTAGAAGAGATAAACAGAGTGACCTGCAAACTGATGGGTCTGGCCATCTGTCGCTGATCCCAGACAATATGCTGGAAAGGCTGAGAGTCTTAACACAGAATTAAAGAGGAAGATATAATTGATGGCAGTCAACACAGGGTTAGGAAAAACTGTTCTTATCATATCAAGATATCATTTCAAGAGATACGTTGATATCCCTTCTTACAGAGCTCTGTGTTCGGCTGATAAAGGTAAAAGATTGTGTAATTCTCCCCTCTAAGGGAGCTGCATGGCAGCTTGGTTGAGAAAACTGAGCAATAAAGCCAGATCTCAGGAGATACCACAAGCCAGAAAACCAGCTGAATCCAAGTCTAGCTCACTGGTTCGCATCAACTCGTGCGTGATTTGCTTTCTCAGAGTGCTCTGCAACCAGGAAGGGAGAGAACTTGCAGAAAGGTTTCCAGCCCTAGGAGAGAATAGCCCAGGCTCGTCTGAGACACAGCAGAAAGATTTTCTCTTTTAGTCTGGAGGTTTCTGAAGTGCAAAACATCATTCAGGCAACTGAAGGGCACAAGCACAGGGTCCCGCTTCCACATCCCTCCTGCAAGCCCAAATTTGCAGCAGGCAGGTTCAGTTTAAGCTCAAACTTCTTATTTTCCATTTTTGACCTGCTGCAACAGCCTGAGGTTTGAATCGCTACTGAGCCACAGTGGCAGCTTCAATCCAAGACCAGCAAGGAGGGAGAAGAGGGATTCTGACTATAAATGCATGGAGATTTCAGGAGGAAAGGGTTATAAGCATGGGAAAGCAAATGCAAAGAGAAAAAGGAAAGAAATTGGAGGAGAGGAGGATGAATATGGGAAAGGGAGCCGTAGGGCAGAGCTGGCACCCCCTGGAAGCTGTATCCACCCCCAGGCTTCCCTCCAGCTCGGGGAAATAACTGCAGTTAATGGGGCATCAGGGGGAGCCTCTGCAAGCTCTGCAAGCTTCATGAAAACTGAAGTCCATAAAGCCTTCGGAGGATTCTTTGCTTCTGGCTCTGTGTTTCAAAACTGCCTCTTCCTTCCACAGAGTGTTTCATTGCAAACACTTCATAGAATCATAGAATCACAGAATCACCAGGTTGGAAGAGACCCACTGGATCATTGAGTCCAACCATTCCCATCAATCACTAAACCATACCCAACCATGGAGCCACTCGTTGTCATTTACAGATGGGGAAACTGAGGCATGTAGAAGCTCAGCTGCCCAAAGCTACTCAGCAGGCAGATGGCAACCACCCAGCAAACGCCACAGTGCTCCCATCCTCCAGGTCTGGAATTCAGAGAGACACGTTATCATGGACCAGCTCCATGCCAAAATCCTCCTGAGCAGCATAGCAGCAGCCACCACCTGCCTGGCACTCAGCTAATTTCTTGCAACCGAATCAAATGGCAAACACATCTCTCCGCAAATGAAAAAAAAACCAAACACATTGTGGGCTCATCCTGTCTGTGCTTCACTGCAATCTTAGCTCCCCATGAGATCAAGACCCTGAGCACGAGCCCTGCCAGCAGCCCTGCTCCCCCTGCCAAGGCTGAGCCTTCGGTGCCTCCTCTGCCGATCAAACCATGACACAATCCCAAAGGATTTTCTCTATCTATCCATGACAGTGCTTTGAAGCAAAGCAAAGCAGCTGGTGCTGGTTAGCATCAAAATAAAGCTGACTGCACTCTCCATCCTCGCTAGGGAGAGCGGAGATAGCCACTGGCTAAGGCAGTTGTGCAAGCCGCTCATCCAAACCAAGCCTCCCCACCTTAATACGCGTTAAAGAAGTTAAAACTGAAGTGCAGCAACTGTAGAAAAGCAACAGACATGACAGAGCTTAAACGTGCTCAGAAAAACATCTGAATTACAAGCCTTAAGGAAATGAATCATTCTTAAACAAACCCAGCACCGCTGAGCCAGGGGTCTTAATATTAGTGTGCAGCGCGGCTGGGTAAAGACTATTCCTGTTATGAGTGAATGAAAACCAGCGATGAGGAAGTATTTTAGCTACTTCTAACTCGAGCGACAAGATGAATGAGATAGGAGGAAGGTTTTAATTTACTTCAGCGTGTCATGGTTCATAAGAAGGAGAAAACTGACGGTGCCCTGCAGGGATGTTCATGCGTGGAGGTTTCCCTGCTCTGCTGCAGAGCAGCCTCAGTGCTGAAAATTCCGGTTCTGGGCAGCGATGAGACACAAACGGGCCCTGAAACCTGGGGGCTCATAAAGCAGCACCTTATTCATGGAAGGAAAAGTTGCTCACAGGGGATTTTCTCTTTTTTTGGCTGAGGTTTGCCAGCAGCGGGGATAAAGGCGTTGCAGCTACAGGAGCAGCGTGGAACCCTGCACACATCCCTCTTCTGCGTGGAGAATGGTTCTGAGGAGCAAAAAAAAAAAGGGATTTGCTGGCTGACAAAGAGCAGGAGCCCTGATGCTTTTCCAGCGCAAAGCAGCAAACACTCATCTCGTCAGCTGGGATGAATATGGCTTTGACTGAGACACCATTACTCACTTTCCTGTGAGGGATTCCAAGTATGGGAGTAAAAGGTCTCCATTGTATCCCAGGCTTGACCACAGGGGAGCCAGGAGAGCCTGGGCTGTGGCAAGAGCCAAATACTGCAGAGACAGAGCTGAGGCTGCTCTGCTGGGCTCCCCCAGCTTTAAACGTGGCTCCCACTGCTCATTGCTCTCTACAACTGCATGAAAGGAGGTTGTGGAGAGGAGGGAGCTGGGCTCTTCTCCCAAGGGACAGGGCACAGGACAAGAGGGAATGGCCTCAAGCTCTGCCAGAGGGTGGTTAGGCTGAACATTAGGAAAAAGTTTTTCAGGGAAAGGGTGTTTGGGCAGTGGCAGAGGCTGCCCAGGGAGGGGGTTGAGTCATCTTCCCTGGAGGGGTTTAAGGGATGGGTGGACAAGGTGCTGAGGGACATGGTTTAGTGATTGATGGGAATGGTTGGACTTGATGATTCAGTGGGTCTTTTCCAACCCAGTTATGCTATGATCCTATGATTCCTCTGCCCTACAGCAGGGCTGTACTCTCTCCTCATGCTAGCCCTGTATCTGCATGAAGAAAAAATGTGCAGCACCAGCCCCAAAAGGAAACCAAACCCCTCCCTCTGCCAGAGAAGTGATTTCCAGCTCGGATGAGGCTGCCTGGGGCACCCGCCCTGAACCACTCCCAAAATGTCCCTGTCGGAGCAGTGATGGTTTCAGTCCCATTGGTCTTTCTGAGGAAATCCCTCTGGCCATAGGAGCGCTCAGAGTTCTGGCTGCTCAAAACCTGCTGACATGGGGAGAGGGATCCCGCAACCGTGCACCTGCAGCACAGCATATATTGGGCTCGCTGGTACCTAGTGGGTGATCCCAGTGGGAGCAGCACTCAGGGAAACGGGGAAAGGCAGCAGCATTCCATCCCAAACACAGCCTCCAGCTACGCAACATCCCCTGAGGCTGAGCCAAGCACCCTGGTTCAGATGATGGGTGCAGAGTCATGGTAGGGATGAGTGCAGAAGAGCTGAACCAGCTCCAGAGCAGTGAAGGAGACAATTTAGAGGATATTGCCTCACCCACAGCATCCTACAATCATAGAATAGTTTGGGTTGGAAGGGATCTTAAAGACCATCTAATTCCACCCCCATCCTGCCATGGGCAGGGACACCTCCCACTGGATCAGGGGCTCCAAGCCCCATCCAACCTGCCCTTGAATCCCTCCAGGGATGGGGCAGCCACCGGGCATCCTGTTCCAGGGCCTCCCTATTCTCATGGTGAAAATTTTCTTCCTTACATCTAGTCTAAATCTGCCCCTCTCCAGTTTACATCCATTCCCCCTCATCCTATCACTCCAAACCTTTGTGAACAGTCCCTTCCCAGCTTTCTTGTAGCCCCTTCAGGTATGGGAAGGTCACTCTAAGGTGTCCTTGGAGCCTCCTCTTCTCTGGGCTGAACAACCCGACTCTCTCAACCTGTCCTCATACGGGAGGTTCTCCAGCCCTCTGATCATCCTTGTAGCCTCCTCTGGACCTGCTCCAACAGCTCCATCTCCTTGTTATGTTGAGGATTCCAGAACTGGACACAATCCTCCAGATGGTCTCCCAAGAGAGGAATAGAGGGGCAGAGTGCCCTCCCTCCCTGCTGGCCACGCTGCTTTGGATCCAGCCCAGGATGTCCAGAAAGTCCCTGTTTCCCTGCGCCCATCGCCCATACAACTGCATTTGCATGAGGGTGATGATGCTCTGAGCTCTCCTTTCCAGAACACGTAGCATTTGAGACTGATGGGTAAAATGAGTCGCATTCAAATCCTGTTTGT
Organism: Piaya cayana; assembly: GCA_013389865.1. NCBI lineage: Eukaryota > Metazoa > Chordata > Aves > Cuculiformes > Coccyzidae > Piaya > Piaya cayana. The sequence continues at coordinate 57,567 of WAAB01020224.1, forward strand.
CTCTTTGCACTCACAGGTTTGCAGTCTTACCCAGCGATCACTTATTAAAGAATCTAAAAACGTGATGGGGGAAAGGCCCTGCCTTCTGTCAGGCTGTAGCAGAGGAGCCAGGGTGCTCTCACCAAGACATGCATATTTTAAAAGGATGGCAGGAAGAGGGCTCCAAACTACACAATTAAACACATTTTATGCAGAACGCTCTCTGAACACACCAGCCGCTGCAAAAACCCTTTTCCTTGCGCTCCAGCTCTGCCAGGCGAGACCCTTCTACAGCTGATGAGCTCTGGGTGGCTCTTTCTCTTCTGGTGGGGAACCACTTGTCTGCCCATCGACTCCACTTAACTGGCTATAAACTGGCATTAAAAAACAAAACCTGACTTCTTCTGCCAAGCGATGAAACAGGAACAATTGCCTGGGAGGAAATTTAACCCTCCTGGAGGAAAAAGATACCTCCAGCCCTTGTCTGTGTCTACACCTGGGATGGGATGGATACTGCTCTGCTCCTCTGGCCACCCTAAAGCACCTGAAGGACATCGATTGTGCTGAAGAGCAACGGGATCTTTTTAGAAGAGATCAGGCCCACAAACACACCAAAATAAGCAGGAGAAAAAGGTGACAAGGTCAAAGGACCAAAGCAGAGGAGCCAGGGTTAGGCTTCCTGCGTGTCCCCTGCACGCCCTTGTACCAAGGATATTCTTGAGGTGGCATCTAGGGCTGAAATTGGGGAAGGGAATAGGTCCCGAATAGCAGGGAGAAAATGAAAGAAGCCTAGGAAAGGAGGTAGGGCAGCTCTGGTTCGTCTAGTAGCCCTATAAAAACTGAATACATAAAGCACTCATCGAGGCAGCTCCTGCCTCCTGAGACTGCATCCTTGGGGCAGGAGCTGCCTGCTCCCATCCTTCAGCGCCAGCAGTGTCACTTTGTCTCTGAGATGACACGTACAAAGGGCAGAGAGGAGGAGGAGGACATTTTAGAGAGCGTCCCTGCCACGCTGCACACGCAGACAAGCTGGGGAGTCCACACTGGCGACTACTTAGGGATGCAGCCTTTCCCCTTGCTGGCCTCCTGTGTGGTTGGAGCAGGCAGCCAGCAGCTTTCAGTAATGCACTTCCCTCCATTTAATGGAATAAGCTGAGCCTCGGCAAGCCCTTCACCTTGTCTTGGGAAGGCTTTGCGGCAGCCTGGCAACTCCGCTAACCCGGATTTCCCAACGCTGCCCCCTCTAAACACATTAGAAACAGCCGAGTCCAACGTGCTGCGAAGGCTGAGGCTCCTCTCCAACTCCCCAGTGGCCGTTAAAACAGCTCCAAGTCCTAACGGGAGGCACATTGCAAGCGAGCAAAGTAAGTTAAATAAGCAGCTGGCTGCCAAGAGAACAATCTTTCAGTGCTCTCCCTCCGATTCCTGGCACGACCGCGCGTGGCAGCCAGTTTGAGAGGAGCCGACAGACCGTGTAGCAACAGAAAGCATTCATCTCGCTGAACGAGACCGAACGAGACAGCGCAGGAGGAAGAGGCAGACAGAAATGGGGCAGTGCATCCAAAGGATATCCCTGGTTTTTTTCCCCTTCTAATTTCTGGGGTCTTAAAGATAGAGCTTTATATTTCTCAGTGATGCCATTCAGCCTTTTCCTCCAGCGGAAGAAGTGGTTTCCTTGTCGCCTCTCCCATAAAGCATCTTTCACTGTCAACGACATCTAATCTAAATTCTTCTACCCCTACAAAATAAGTCAGGGAGTAGTCGGGAAAGCAAAGCGACAACCTGCAAGGTTTCTGCTTGTTTTAGATGGTAGAGAAACTGAAAATTGTACTGTGCCATTTCCAGAACGTGTGGTTTCCGTACCCCGTGCAGCTGCCACGGGGAAAACACAGACACAAAACTCATCTGTAAGCTCTCCTGAGTCAGATAATTTCCCCTGCTTTTAACTCAAATCTTCCTTTTAGGAATAGTTGGGCAGGAAAGCTTTGATAGCAATAAAAAGTAGGAGCTTGGAGGCAGAAATGACACTTCAGCCTGCTGGTAGCCTAGGGAAAAAGCCACACTGAAGCTTTTTATTGAGTTGTCCCAGACAAGGGTTCCCAGTTTTCCCACACGAGGGGATTTTTTTATCTCTAGGTCATCTCCCTAAGAAAGATCATTTGTTAGATCCTCAGCCAGTGAAAACTACGGGAGCTCTGATAAAGCCATCACACTGCACGAGCCAAGATGCTGCTCTGATGTTTTTCTTGGTTATAAGGGTTTTTTTCACTGGGGTTGAAGCAAGGCTTAGGGAGAGGGGTACAAAGCATCCTGATCCTTCTAAGTCTAAGGTAAAATCCTTGCTTAACTCTGATTTTGGCACAGAAGGCATCTCTCAAGACAAATCCCCTCTTCCACATACTGGGAAAGGTGTGACTCGCCCTGGCTGAGGTCAAACCCCTCGTTGCCATAGGGGCTATTCAAGAGCATCCCTGTGCCGTACACCACCTCGAAGGAACCTGCTTTTTATTTAACCCAAACCCAATTAAAACAAAGCAGAGTTGGAGACAAAGCCCTCAAGGTTGTGGAGCCAGGCCCTGTCTTCCGCCTGCATCAATGGCAGAGGTCGCACCAAAGCATTAAACCCTACAAATCACCTTTCTAGCACGTGATTGAAGAAATCCAGCTGCAACCAAGCATCAGGGTTTTCCCTTTATGCACAGCACTCAAAAGCAAAGTGAAAAGCAAATACAGTCAGAAGACCTATGGGATGTTATCCTACTTTACCTAATGCGCAGAAAGGTAAGCTGGAAAATAAAACTGAACAATGGAGAAGAACGTGAGGTTTGTCCCCCCAAAAAAGCCCCATTACTTGATGACCCTGTTAAACTCTACCCGGTGCAAAGCTCACCTGATCCCATCAGATGTCCCGTGGCCCCTGGTGCACAGGTGAAGATGAAGCCGGTGCATTTTCCCCGGCGGGGTTTTGGTTATTTTTTCAGTCCTATTCTTTACAGATCTGTCCCCCTCGTTGCAAAAAAAAGCTGCCAAGGTTTCTCAGACGAGCTCTCCCACTGGCTGCCCGGTGCCATTTGGCACGGGGTTTGGGGAAACCGCCGGGTTTCATGCGGTGCACGAGGAGCACGGGGGCCATTCTCAGCAGAGCAGGAACTCCTGTTTGCAGGATGAGACTCCATCCCCACACTTCACTGCCAAGGTGTGAGCCCCTCTGCGAGGGAGAGGTGGATTTGTGGTGTGCTTATTGCCCACGGGCGCTTTATTTGGCCAGAGAGGAAGCCACGGTCCGGGAAGGGGGTGCCAGGGTGGGGTCACACAGCCAGGTAGAGCCACGGTGTCCTGCGGGATGATGGGGCTGGAACCATCTGGAAAGGTTTTTTTGTGGGAAGAGCGAGGACCAAGGGGGATGGGAGAAGGGATGCCATGACAACCTTCGGGGGTTTCCCAGGAAACCAGGGTCGCCATGGCAACTGCATCACTCTGGTCCGAATTAGTGACTTCCGCTGGAAGGCATGTTCGCCACTTTAATCTTCTTGTGATAAGCGGCTGCATCTCTCCCAAATGCGTTGAGGGAAAAAAAAAAAAACCAGACAGGAAATATCCCTTTGTCTCCAGCTGGGTGGGTTTGAGGTTGCACAGCCACGGTGAGAAGCCCGTCACGGATCCTGCACCCCCCACTCCACACCAGCGTCGCTCCACTCACATCATCGGCTCCTGAAACCATTCCCTTTCGCCTCCCTCCTCCCTACACACAGTCCTGCTGCACAGTCACAAATTTGCCATAAGGTTACAGGGGAAGGGAATTAAAAACAGGAAAAAAAAGAGGGCTGGTTTGTTTTTTTTCTCCTGTTTAAACCAGCACTGATTGCACTCGGTCTGTGACCAGATTAGAATTTCATAAATGATCTAGGGGGGGAGAAAACAGAATCTGCGATGTGCCCGTAATGGCACACCACATGTTTCAATATTAAGCGTCATTTAACGATGTGGTAACAGCGACTCTCTGCAAAATTAAATGCTTTTTTCCTCCCAACCCCCTTCCAGCGTGCTCTGCAACATGTTTTCCTCGCCTCCCCACCCCATCCGGCATTGATAATCCAACAAGTGAGTTGATGTGATGGAAGGGAAATCGGCTACACGCTGCCCTTAGGGAATGGGGAGGAGGAAGAGGGGGATTCAGGAGCAAAGCGAGAGGTCCCCGAACCCGAGAAAATAAAAGCAGCCCTGCAACACGTTGCAGAACAAACACCTGTTTCAACGGTGAGTGTGGGTTTTGCCTTCATCTTCCTTCTCTTTACCTGTTAGCCATCCTCTCCTCCGGAGAATTTTAAATCCGTCTTTTTGGATCTTTAGAAAGGAAGGATTTAAAAAAATAAACATATAAAAAAACGAGGGCACAGACAGACCGACGATGGTGCATGTTCCACACAACACCGAGTACACAGTCACTTTGCATTATTGTTGTCGTCGTTATTTTTCTACGGCATCCTCAGATTTTTTTTTGTTGTTGTTGCTGTTTGGTTGGTTTTTTTTCATTTTAAACATCTGTAAAGATCTTTTTGATGTTCACACAGTTGGGATTGTTTGAGGTTGTGCAGTTGCCTGTCTTAAAGGCAGCCTGTTTGAATGCGCTGTGGTTGAGCCCCCCTTCCTCGATCACCATGTACTCGGACTTGCTGAGGGTGGAATTGCTGCGAGCCTTCCTCATCTCCTCGCTGGATGAGAGGTGCTGGCAGCTCCCGACGTGCATGTATTGGGCTTGCTCCTCGCCTTCTGTCTCCCGGTGGTAGAAATAGTTGAAATTAGAGACTATGACAGGCACGGGGAGAGCGATGGTTAGCACCCCCGCGATGGCACAGAGAGACCCCACAATCTTGCCCCCAATAGTAATGGGGTGCATGTCCCCATAGCCGACTGTGGTCATGGTCACCACAGCCCACCAGAAGGCATCAGGGATGCTACTGAAACCCGAACTGGGGTCATCGGCTTCTGCGAAGTAGACGGCGCTGGAGAAAAGGATGACGCCGATGAAGAGGAAGAAGATGAGCAAACCCAGCTCCCTCATGCTGGCCTTGAGGGTCTGTCCCAGGATCTGCAGCCCCTTGGAGTGCCTGGAGAGCTTGAAGATGCGGAAGACCCTGACCAGTCGGATGACTCTGAGGATGGCTAAGGACATGGCTTGTTGGCCATTGCCCTGCCTCTCGGCGAGCTCGGTGCCCAGTGTGATGAAGTAGGGAATGATGGCCACAATGTCAATGATGTTCATGATGTTCTTGGAGAAGGTGGCCTTGCTGGGACAGGCAAAGAACCGGACCAGCAGCTCAAAGGAGAACCAGATGATGCACAGAGTCTCCACCACAAAGAAGGGGTCAGTGAAGGATGACACCATGGAAGCAGCTGAGGACGAGGAGTTGGTGAAGACGTCAGGTGGAAGAGGGCCACCACCCGTCCCAAAGGCTCCTCCGGTTCCCTCATAGTCATGGTCATCTCGGAATTCAGGTAGGGTCTCCAGACAGAAGATAACAATAGAGATAAGGATGACCAGGACAGAGACGATGGCAATGCCTCGGGCTGGCCCAGAGCTCTCGNTTTTAAACATCTGTAAAGATCTTTTTGATGTTCACACAGTTGGGATTGTTTGAGGTTGTGCAGTTGCCTGTCTTAAAGGCAGCCTGTTTGAATGCGCTGTGGTTGAGCCCCCCTTCCTCGATCACCATGTACTCGGACTTGCTGAGGGTGGAATTGCTGCGAGCCTTCCTCATCTCCTCGCTGGATGAGAGGTGCTGGCAGCTCCCGACGTGCATGTATTGGGCTTGCTCCTCGCCTTCTGTCTCCCGGTGGTAGAAATAGTTGAAATTAGAGACTATGACAGGCACGGGGAGAGCGATGGTTAGCACCCCCGCGATGGCACAGAGAGACCCCACAATCTTGCCCCCAATAGTAATGGGGTGCATGTCCCCATAGCCGACTGTGGTCATGGTCACCACAGCCCACCAGAAGGCATCAGGGATGCTACTGAAACCCGAACTGGGGTCATCGGCTTCTGCGAAGTAGACGGCGCTGGAGAAAAGGATGACGCCGATGAAGAGGAAGAAGATGAGCAAACCCAGCTCCCGCATGCTGGCCTTGAGGGTCTGTCCCAGGATCTGCAGCCCCTTGGAGTGCCGGGAGAGCTTGAAGATGCGGAAGACCCTGACCAGTCGGATGACTCTGAGGATGGCTAAGGACATGGCTTGTTGGCCATTGCCCTGCCTCTCGGCGAGCTCGGTGCCCAGTGTGATGAAGTAGGGAATGATGGCCACAATGTCAATGATGTTCATGATGTTCTTGGAGAAGGTGGCCTTGCTGGGACAGGCAAAGAACCGGACCAGCAGCTCAAAGGAGAACCAGATGATGCACAGAGTCTCCACCACAAAGAAGGGGTCAGTGAAGGATGACACCATGGAAGCAGCTGAGGACGAGGAGTTGGTGAAGACGTCAGGTGGAAGAGGGCCACCACCCGTCCCAAAGGCTCCTCCGGTTCCCTCATAGTCATGGTCATCTCGGAATTCAGGTAGGGTCTCCAGACAGAAGATAACAATAGAGATAAGGATGACCAGGACAGAGACGATGGCAATGCCTCGGGCTGGCCCAGAGCTCTCGGGGTACTCGAAGAGGAGCCACACTTGGCGCTGGAACTCCTTGTCGGGAAGCGGCCGCTGCTCCTCCCGAATGAAACCCTCATCCTCCCGAAACTTCTCCATGGCCTCCTCCCCCAGCTGGTAGAAGCGGATCTCCTCGGAGAAAATATCGATGGGGACGTTGACGGGTCGCCGGATGCGCCCGCCCGACTGGTAGTAGTAGAGGATGGCATCGAAGCTGGGGCGGTTACGGTCGAAGAAATACTCGTTGCGGAGGGGGTCGAAGTAGCGCATCCTCTTACGGGGGTCCCCCAGCAGCGTCTCGGGGAACTGTGCCAGGGTCTTCAGCTGGGTCTCGAAGCGCAACCCCGAGATGTTGATCACCACCCGCTCGCAGCACTCGTGCTCCCCGCCGTCGGCAGCTTGGCCGGCGGGGACGGTGGCCGCAGGTGGGGGTTGATCGTAGCGGTCCCCCCCGAGCAAAGGATGAGGGTGCTGGGGTTCTTCCAGCAAAGGGTCTCCGCCGCCACCGCCCCCCACCACGGTCATGCTGCCTTCCTCCCCTTCTTCCCCCTCTTCCTCCTCTTGCTCGGGGAGCGGCTGGGGGGCGGCGGGGGGCAGCTGCTCGCTGTAGCCCAGGTTGTGGTGGCTGCTGGTCGAGCCGCCCCGCGGGTACCGGCTGAGAGAAGAGGCAGCTGGGGAGCAGAGCAAGCTCCGGCGCTCGTCCATAAAGGTGGGGGGGGGAAAGGGGAGGTGGGGAGAGGGTGGGAGAGGCAGCAGCGAAACCTCTTCTTCCTCCTCTTCCTCTTCTTCCTCCTCTTCCTCCTCTTCCTCCTCTTCCGAGCGGAGAGGGAGAAACAGCCACCCAACTCGTCCAACGGCTGCCGCTGCTCTGAGGAGCTCAAAAAATCCGCCCCCAGCCCTGGCACCGCCTCGCTCAGTCACAGCTCCCGGAGACACCCACCAGCACCCCCAGCCCCCCGTGGGCACCCCCAGCCCCAGCTGGGGGGACCCAATCCTGCCCCCCAACCCATCGGTCCCCTCGCTCCCATCATCCTGGGATGCTCAGCAGGTTGCAAGCGGGGAGAGTTTTTTCCTGGCAGAACCGCTGCCTTAGAAAGAGTTTTCTCTGCCCTTCCCCCAGGGTGGGAAGATGTAATTTTGATTATTAATTTTGGGGTTTTCCTGTTTGTTTCCAGTCGCCGTTGCAAGCCGCGGCGGGGCTGTGGGGAATGGAAAGCAGGCGGCGGCGGCGGCGGCTGCAGCCACCAACAGTTGTTTTGAATCAGCGTTTCAGCTAAAGCGCTGGTGGTTTTGTCTGTGGAGCGTGTGCGGGTGTCTGAGCGCGTGTCTGCGTGTGCAAACGTGGGTGTGTTCGCGTGTGCTTCACCCCCAGCAGAGGTGATGCCGAGCCGCCCTCCAGGCGGTTTCAGGCTGATCCCGAATCCTCAATTCAGACTTTCCTGCAAGAAAACGGAAAGGCTTCCAATATCCCCCACCCCCCTCAATTGATCTTCTATGCAAATAATTCCTTTTTGGTCAAAAGGGATGGTTTTTAAGGCAAAAACCTGCCCTGTAGGAGTCTAGACAGGAAAACTCTCCATCCCCAGGAGATGTACCCCAGGGACGACCCCTTGATCTCCGCACCCAGCTGTGCCCATCTTGCCCCCCTCCAAGTCCCCCCATGGATCTCCATTTTTCCCCAAATCCTTCGAAAACAAAAATGCTTTTAATCCCCAGCCACGTGTCAGGCAGTTCGGGGAGTTCCCAGCTCAGGAAAAAGCTCAGCCACAAAGCTCAGGGAGAGGGGAGGAGGGTGACCTCGCTGCTGTTCCCACACCGGCTGGGAGGTCCCACCACGACGGAGGTTAGAACCCCACCACCAGCCCCGCTTTAGCCCATCACCGTGGTTATTTTTAACCAGCACAGCCTCTCGAAGGTAGGGAGCAAAACAGACAAAACCATCAAACTTATTTATACTTCAAATTAGAAACGAGTTATAAAAATTATACAAACCATGGGGCAGAAACAACAAAAAAATATCGGTGCAAGACCTGACTCCAGATTGTAAATGGTAGATCTACAGCATGAATGAGGCCTGAGCAAGCTGAACCCACCTTTGTATTTGCTGACAGAGGGGAAAAAAAACCCCTCTGCCATTAAATATCAGGGAGGTTTCCTTAGTGAGGTCTTGCAGGTGAAAAGGTGGACCTGGCGGTAGGACCTAAGCCAAAAAAGCCTTAGTTGAGCTGCCTGCTCTGCTCCATCTCCACCACCACTCCGGTGCTGGCTTGGCCGAGAATTGTAGAACCGTGGAATCCCTTGGTTGGAAAAGACCTTTGAGATCATCAAGCCCAACCATGCCTTCCCACTACCAAATCATATCCCTGAGCACTTCATCTACCTGTCTTTCAAACCCCTCCAGGGATGGGGACTCCATCTCCACTAGCAGCCTCTGCCAGTGCTCGAGAACCAGCAGAAGCTCCGTGTGGCAGCTGGAAGACATCACAGACAGGGACATTCATCTCACCCCAGAACTGGACACGCAGCCCTTGTTGCCTCTTCCATCCTTGGCTTTAAGCCCCACTTTTGAGTCCCATTTTTTTTTTTTCAAGGCTGCAGATCTCCTGGGATGCAGGAGTTGGGGCAACAGGTCCCCGGTTGTGCTCTCACATCATTCCCACAGCAATTAATAGCGCTAATCAGAAACCCACTCCCAGTAAGAGCATCCACTCCTCCTTTCCAACACACGGCATCTCCCAGCCACCCCAGATCCCCAGCAAAGCAGGAAGCAAAGCCCTGGAGCATCATTAACCCTTGAGCTGCCCACTGTGCTTGTAGGTTGAGAAAGATTCTGGGAAGAACGGTTCACATACAGGTTTGAGGGTCTATTTTCTGCAGGCTTCACAATCATGAAATAACCATCATCTGCTCACTACATGTATGTGTGTAGCACTTAAAGATTTGTCTGGCTCATCTCTTCCCTCTGCCAGGATTTCTGCCAATAAATCACTGTCATCTGGTCTAAGGCAAACAAACAAGGCTGCTTTAAACCATAAACATTTATTGGTGACAAAAGGCTTGAGGCAGCAAGGCGTAAATTCCACCATTGGAACAGTTTTCTCCGGATCTCGGTCAGGGGCAAACTCTTTGGAAATTATGGAGAGACCTACAGACCTTTGGGATGCTGCTAGGAAAAGCCCTTCCCTTAAGACCAGGAGGATGATTAAGCTGTTACCCTCTGTCAGCTGCAACACAGCAGCAGACGTTAACCCTTGAGCTCCAGGCGGCTTTGGTCTGGCTTCAAGCTGGAGGATTTCACCAGGGGCTACAGCCTGGCAGCCCCGGGCACCGTGTGGCCTCCTGGCCTTGTTTACTCCTCTGCTGATTCCCTGTAATCCTATCAAAGCCAATTAAGCTGAGCCAGATGCGGCATCGCTGCAGGCAGAGAGAGTGGCCGGAGGGGCCCATCACCTCCTCCTCAGCAAAGTCCCCTCAGCTCCATCCTTCCAGCAAGGTCCAAGGTTTTGTTCAGCATCAGGGACACAGCAATAGCATCACCTCCTGCTTGGCATCAGCCACCAGCAGCCCCACACGTGTTCCCAGTGGGGTTTGCACCAATCCCAAAGCCTATCAAGCAGCTACAGAGGTGGCCCATGTCATGTCCCAGAGCCAGGAGGTCTGAGCACAAGGGTAGAGGCAGGGGAAGAAAAGCCTTCAATATCCAACCCAGCCAGAGCTTTTCTGGGAGCTGGGAACTCCGTGGATGAGTTGTGGCATCACACCTGCTCCTCAAGGCCATGGAGGAGCCTAATGCAAGATGTCCCTGTCCTCCCTCTGCTTTTTCATCGAGCTCTTCTGATGCATTTAGTCTCAACCAATCTAATTTTCTTCTTCACAGCCTTTTAAGAAATCCCCCTAGTGCAACCGTCGCCAGGCTGACCTGCATCAGAGGCAGTTTCTACAGAGAAGTAGAGCACGCATCCCTCTTTTCCTTCTTTAATGGCCTTCTCAGGGTAGATATCCAAGCAAAGGAGACACACAGCTTCCCTCCTCCCGCAACCAGACCTGGATCATGGGAGGAACCCCTGCCAGCATCACTCCCCAGTGCAACACAGGCTGCACAAAACACATCAGGACCCTCATTCCGACCCTTGTTCACTCCAACCCTTGGTTATTCCTCAGCACCCTGCTTCCACCTTGAAATCTTGCCTCTTTCTTTGCTAAACCCCATCACCTCTCAGGTAGCCTTTTGGCATTGTCCTTCTGCCACCAGCACAACCTCCCCCATGCTGGCTGCCTCCCATTAGCACCAGGCAGCTGGGCAGAGTGGAAGAGCATCCAGCCCTGCTGCAGCGAAGGGGATCTCACCCTCCTGTCTGAATCATAGAATAAATAGGTTGGAAAAGACCCACCGGATCATCAAGCCCAACCATTCCCATCAATCACTAACCCATGTCCCTCAGCACCTCGTCCACTCATCCCTTAAACCCCTCCAGGGAAGGTGACTCAACCCCCTCCCTGGACAGCCTCTGCCAGTGCCCAATGACCCTTTCTGTGAATTTTTTTTTCCTAATGGGAACCTTTCACCTCCCTCCCAGCTGAATGGGAACCCTGCCTCCATTGATAAATCTAGGACAAATCTCCTGTTCTTTATTTCGGAGGATCAGAAACCTTTCAGCGCAAACGCTGTTACAATAATACCTTAATGCACTGAAAATGTATTGTCTCTCCTCCCACAGCGTGGAACGTGCAAAGCCCCAGCTGCTCCGCCGAGGCAGCGCAGTATTAACTCACTGGCAGGGTTTCTCGTGACATCTCGGAAATACGAGCTCTACCTCTGCTCCTCAGAGCTGTACCGGGGGCAAACGTTACAGATGAAAGCCCGAGGTTGTCACTTGGGTCACTAATCACTGCCTGAAACCTTTGCAGACAGGTCAGCAGAGGGCTGGTGCTATCGGACAGACACCTGCTTCAACCCAACTTTTCAAGATTAACTTGGAGCGTTCTATATATTATACAGCTAAACCATATACTATACAGCTAAAATATACATTATACAGCCGAAACATACATTATGCAGCTAAACCATACACTATACAGCTAAAACAGATGAATCATAGAATCACCAGGTTGGAAGAAACCCACCGGATCATCGAGTCCAACCATTCCTATCAAACACTAAACCAGGAGCAGGTGCTCTAACCCTGCTCTGCTTAGCTTGCTTCAACCAGGTTCGGCTGCTTGCCCTCCCTGTAGCCCTCAACTGGTTCTTCCCCATCAGTTTATCCCTGATTTACAGAATCACAGAATCACAGAATCACTGGGTTGGAAGAGACCCATCGGATCATCGAGTCCAACCATTCCCACCAAACACTAAACCATGTCCCTCAGGACCTCGTCTACTCGTGACTTAAACACCTCCAGATTTAGTTACGATTATTTGCTCGACAACTAGGGAATAAGATGTAGAATGTGACCTCCAGCTCCAGACTGACCCATCCTGCCATCCCCACCTTCTCCCTGGTGGAGACAGGAGGTGGGAGCCCCCCTACAGTCCTCGAAGTTCACCCCTTCGTTACAGTGCTGTTATCTCAGTATACACCAAGACGGGGTCACTGACCCCATTCCTAGAAATTAGGGATCCCATCTCATCTCATCTCATCTCCTCATCAGACCACAAAAGCACCAGATGGAGGCGACACCCCTGGGTTAACAGCTCGGGTAAGACAAATTCTCTGCTGATTCCACCCAGGGAGGCAGCAGGAGGGATGAGAAATGCATTTGCTTTCTCAGGATGAATTTAGCGCCTGGTCCCTATTCCTGTCCTCGTCTTAGTCAGACTCCAGGTGTAACTCAGTCATGGAGTGAATCCTTCAATCTCTCCATGCCTCAGTTTCTCATCCGTACGTTGAGAGACTGCTTCTCGCCTCCCACTTAGAGTCTATTTAAACCCTGCGCCAGAAGCATTTTGCTGCGCTCATGATTGCAGAAAATGAGAAAGATGCTGAAATTTGGAAGAGGGAGGAAAATTCAGCGCTGTCTGAGAGCTGCGGTTGCTTAGCCCACAGCTCAGGTGAAGAGCAGCACTGTGAGCTCTGTGAGGATAACCGGTGCCTCTCTTTAACAATATATTTAGTGCCGAGCACAACGGGACCCCGACCACCCTGGGATCCTCTCCGACTGCTGCAGTCCAGCTACCAAAGGCAACATGTCATAAGAGAACAGTCTTTCTTGTTAATAGAGAAGGGGAAGCGAAAACTGAACGGTTAACCCAAAATGACAGTGAGCACAGGAGCTGTTTTTCATATTTTCATTAATCCATGATGCTATGGATTTAGCAAGAGTGTTAGCCAGCCAGCAAAGAACAAGATTTGGTGGGTAAAAGAGATGAGTCAAGTCACTCTGTATCATGCAGTCGTTTCACTCAGTGACTCTGTCGGCTTTAACGGACCTGCCTGAGCTAAATCCTCCCCAACCCTTTGAGGATCTAGGAGTTACAACTCAGGGTATGGTTAGACCCATTTTAATACCCTAAAAATCTGATTAAGTGGGTGGGATTATGGTGGTCAAATAACGTTTATGCAAATTCCGCTGTAACAGGGATCGTGTTCCAAGGCCTTTGCAATGACAGCAAAACGATACTCGGTGACTCCTTGCACGGCTCCTGTTGCTCACCATTGTTTGGTTATTAAGATCTAAGATTACACTGACAAAGCAATTTAACCACAAATCCAGGGGGACAACAGGACAATGTTACAGTGTTTTCATTATGAAGGTGAAAAAGTCCACGGAGTGGAAGATAACAGGGAGGAGGAAAGCTGAGGGACTCCGTGAGGACTCAAGGTGATGCCGGTAGAGCATCGGTGCAGTGTCAGATCCAGTAAAGATGTGAAGGTGCTAATTTCTGGTAGCAGAAAGCATCACACAGGTGAGGGGTGAATACTTGCCCCCTGAATAATTGATTCCAGATGTCACTTCTGTTTGGGGTTGGTGACATCCACGCAGTGAGATGGCACGAGCCACAATGTCATCCTACAGCAGCAAAAACTCTGGATGTCAACCCTTACAACCAAACACAGCAACTGCTCCCCACCTAAATGAATGTGGGCAGAGCCGTCTGTCCTGAAATACAGAACCCGTCACTTTGCAATAGTAGTTTGAGTTGAATTTTCAGAGGATGCTCAAGGTATTCAGGGTGAATTGGTGTCTAACTCCAGCTACACAAACAACTCTGGGTTTAAGCATTATGGTTTTGCTTAGCGAGTCCAGAGAAGAGCAACGAAGCTAGGGAAGGGGCTGGAGAACAGACCTGATGAGGAACGGCTGAGAGAGCTGGGGGTGTTTATCCTGGAGAAGAGGAGGCTGAGGGGAGACCTCATTGCTCTCTGCAACTCCCTGAAAGGAGGTTGTGGAGAGGAGGGAGCTGGGCTCTTCTCCCAAGNCAACCTGGCTATTCTATGATTCTATGAAAAATACTGATCACTCTACAAGTCACCACTGTGCCATAAAGCATCCCTGGCACAGGCTAAAATGCTTCTTTTTCAAAGACGAGCTCTTCAACTTCTTCTCACACTGTTTGGCCAGTTCTAGTCAGAAAAATAATTTACATCACAAAAATGAGGTAATTTTTTCTGGGATGGGAGCTGCCTCAGCCTCCCTCTGCCGTGGGCCTCCCAGCCATTAGATCAGTTGGAGCTGGGCAAGGAGGAGATTTATTGAGGACACTGAACTGTCTCACCCGAGCACAAGATCCCTGTGACAGCCACTCTGACACCTGGAAAGCAGGCAAGGGCTTTCAAACTGTCTTTTGTCTCTTGTACGGCTCCACCTTTCCCCAGTCCTTCAGATTTTTCCGTGACTTTTCATTTGCTAGTTCGGTGAACATCGTGTTAGAGAGGAGAGAGATGAAATCTGAGCTTGCAGGAGTTTGATCGACAGAGCCCAGGAGCAAATAATGAGGAATGAGGAATTGGTATGACATTATATTCAAGTGAGAGACAAGTTCCATCCACCACACGCTCTTGGCGTTGTTGGGGAAGAGCCATCATTTAGGAAATCTAAATCTAATGTCCGTAAGGAGCAAGCACAAGGAACACAAGCATCGATGCATTCAATTTAGGACCAAGGCAGGTCTTGAGGAACCAGGTTTGGTCCCCAGAGCATCCCAGTCCCTTAAGGGCTAGTGGGACTTGGGGAGCCTGACCCAGCCCCGAGTACCTCCAACCCTCATGCGACCATGTTAACCCAAAAAAAAACCCAAAGAGAGGAAGTTCTCTGGTTTCACGGAAATCACGTGACAGGGTTTGCTGGTGAAACGGTTGGTGGTTAAAATGGGGAACACGGTGGGTAAGGGAGAGCCCAGAGGGGACAGAAAAACCCGTAACTCATCACGTTTCATCTTCTAACAAACACACAAGCAAACTCACTGTGCTGTAATTATCCTGAAGCCATCAAACTTTCATTAGAGTTTGATAAAGTCATGGAAATAAATAGGGAATGGCTGCCTGGCTGCAATTCCAGAGCCCTGCTCCAAAGTCAAGGATGCTCCAGCAGGTTGCATCCCCCAGTGACTTGGCCCTCAGGCTCTGAGTCTTAGAGGAAATGGCTAAACAGAAAATTAAAAATTGCACAGGTCACCAGACAAAATGCTGCAGCCCTGCCTTCCTGGCTGAAGTTAATTAGTTAATGTTCGTACAGTGCTTCGGAACAAAACCCCACACCCTGCAGTAAATGCTCATATTGCCATCATTCACCTTCTAGCTGGCAATCCAGGGAGGATTCTTCACTGTCTGAAGGCTCTTTTGTGTTTTCTGACCATCTTCACAATGAGTTTAGTCATTGGTCACCAGTGTTGGGTTCTACTTTGCTAGAAAAGCCCTTCCTCAGATGTAACATCGCGGCTGCCCCATCCCTGGAGGGGTTCAAGGCCAGGTTGGATGGGGCTTGGAGCCCCTGATCCAGTGGGAGGTGTCCCTGCCCATGGCAGGGGTGGAACTAGATGGCTTTGAGGTCCCTTCCAACCCAACCCATCCTATGATTTGATGATTTTCTGCAGGAGATAAGCATTTGCACAGGGCTTGCAGTTTGCCAACACAGGCAGTGAGTTTGTTTTGGTTTAGCTGTACCATATGGATGCTGGTGGATCTGCAAAGCCGGCAGGTAAAGCTGAAACTCCTTAACTCTTTCCAGCCATTAGGCAAAGGCTTTATTTCCAGCTGGGAGATCTAAACCAGTGAAAATTCGAAGCAGAGGAACATGCACAGCATCGCGGGGAGTCTTCGGGAGAGCTTGAACACCTGAGCTCTGCAGCAAAGCCCTGTGATTTATTTTTAAGCAGATTTCCTCCTTTTATAGAATCATNTTGGGAGAAGAGCCCAGCTCCCTCCTCTCCACAACCTCCTTTCAGGTAGTTGGAGAGGGCAGTGAGGTCTCCCCTCAGCCTCCTCTTCTCCAGGATAAACACCCCCAGCTCTCTCAGCCATTCCTCTTGTTCTCCAGCCCCTTCACCAGCTTTGTTGCTCTTCTCTGGACTCTCAGCATTTCTTCTCCAGAATCCCCCTATTGCACAGCACATTCTGGAGAAACCCAGAAAACCCGCTGAGAAATCCCTTTGCATCACGGGGCATTTGCAAAGAGGGATGTGCTGGCAATGGGGTGAGGGGGGCAGAAGAACCAATTTTTTTGTCTTCAAAATCCCCCCCATCAGTGCCAAGGGATGTGGTGCTGGGTACCGGACGACAGAGCCACAGGGGCCACTCTTGTTTTGCAGACCAACAGTCTTTTTGGCAAGACCTAGTAATGATAAACGAGATCTGCTAGCAATTAGCACAAGATCATCTCAAATCACCTTTCTTACCCACCCTCCAAGGCAAAAGTAAAAGCTGCCACATTCCTATTTCCCATTTCCCGAAGCCCCAGATGACAATATAACCATTTGGGAATGTTTTCTTTGGATCGGGGGAGCTTCCTGGAGCCGGTCTTTTATTTTATCTTTAATATATTAGGAAAAAGTGGTCCTGTCTCAGCTTGGGGACACCAGGAAGGCTGATCCGCTCTGTCACCTGTGACAGTAACCCCAGCAACAGCTCGTCTGCCAGCAGAGGCAGGAGAGGATGCTGACTCACTGCCTGCTTCGCTTTCCCAGCTGAAAAGCATTGCTGGAAGAGTCTTGCTATTCTTTTCCTCTAACCCTTCCCTTGAAAAAATAACTCAGAAACCTTAAATATAAAGGAAAGTGTTTAAAAAAAAAAAGTAGTGAATAGCAAGGAGAAGTTGAATTCCATGAAGGAATTCATTCTGGTTCAAAAAGCAGTGCCGACCACCCTGAAGTCGTTCCAAGCAGAACTGACTCCCGAGACGGAAGGTTTTGCTGCAAATATAAATCACTGAATTATTAACAGGCTGAAGGCAGCAAGCAAGGGGAGGAAACTCGAGAAGACCTTAAAAGAAGAATTCTCCCCGAAATGACTGAAAGTCTCTTTCTTTCTTCCCTTTGACCTTATTTCTTTGCTGCTTGCTTTTTTTTTTTTTTTAAATGCAAATCTCATGCTTTCTCTGTTGCTTTGTTCCTCCTCTTCTTTTGGGGAAGCACGAAATAAGAACGATCAAGAGGGTGGAAATCAGTTGACTGTCTTTTTCTCACAGCTTTTCCTCCTGGTAAAATCGTTTTTGCCAGAGATTGATGGGAACAAAGCACAACGCAGGGTATGGTGATGCTGGCAGAAGCGGGACCCAAGGGCATCTTCCAGAAACCCAGGGAGGAAGGGAGCAAGGAGGGAACAAAGACATCACGAGAGTCCCAACCAGGACACAATCCTGCCCTTTTGGGAGCAAACCTCTGGGTCCAGGGCAAGGAGCACGTCCAGGTGCCCTAACACACTGTGAAGCTGCCTGGATGGTCTTGTCAGTCATGGTGATGCCTGGACTGGGCTCCTTCTCCCCACGATCCCACCTCCTGCCCGCCAGCAGCAGTGGAAGCCCCTCGCCTTTTGCTCAAAGGGGCAGTTCCCAGCCCTCACGCAGAGCTAACAAAAATTCCTGTTGGAGGTATTATTATTGTTATTATCTTCCAGAAACCTCACGAGGTGCCTGCTGGTTTAGGGGAGGGGGAAGAGCAGAGGATGAGGTCTGACTCACGGCTGGGAAGCGCGTGAGGGTGGCAGATCCTCTTAGAGACAAGTCAGCCCAAGGGATCCCTCCTTGCTTGACAGTTATCATAAGCCAGAAGTCAACAGGGAAATCCTGTTAAATCCTCCAATTTCTGCAACACCCACAACCGTGATTGGCACTGCAGGAACTCAGCGATGCCAGCGCCCAGGGCATGTGGATAACATGGGTTTGGCAATATGATTGGATGCTGAAGAAGCTCCACTGGTCGTATAGACCCTATAGACACCCTACACCCCCCCGTCTTCCTGATTCACCCACACACATTATGATAACCATAGAATCAGAGAATCATAGAATCATAAAATAACCAGGCTGGAAGAGACCCACTGGATCATTGAGTCCAACCATTCCTATCAAACACTAAACCATGTCCCTCAGCACCTTGCCCACCCGTCACTTAAACCCCTCCAGGAAAGGGGAATCAACACTCTCCCCTCCCTGGGCAGCCTCTGACACTGCCCAATCACCCTTTACAGGAAAAATTTTTCCTAATGTCCAGCCTGAACCTCCCCTGGTGGAGCTTGAGACCATTCCCTCTTGTCCTGTCCCCTGTCACTTGGGAGAAGAGCCCAGCTCCCTCCTCTCCACAACCTCCTCTCAGGGAGCTGCAGAGAGCAATGAAGTCTCCCCTCNTGGCTCATGTTCAGTCGCTGTCAACCAACACCCCCAGGTCCTTCTCCTCCAGGCAGTTTCCAGCCAGACTTCTCCTAGTCTGTAGCTTCTCAGGGTTGTTGTGCCCCAAGTGCAGGACCCAGCATTTGGCCTCGTTAAACCTCATCCCATTGGACTCATCCCAGTGGTCCAGCCTGTTCAGATCCCTTCACCTTTTATAAGGCTCCCTAGGAGCCCCAATGCCAAAAGGCCAGGTCCCTCCATCCTCAGCAAGCAGAATCTGTGCTGTGGAGATGCTGTGGGCACATCCAGCCGCCTCCTGCTCCTGGCACAATAAATGTGTTTCTCACCCTTTGCCCTCTGCAATGGAGTTTCAGGCTGTACCTGCCTGTGCCTATTGTCTGCCGCCTGCCTCACACAGGAGCTTTTAATAGCTCCATTACAGCAGCAAAGGCAGCACGAGGCATCTCTGCAAAGCTGAATTGGAAATGCTTTTTAATGAGGATGATTCACAGCAGCTCCAGCCTCAGTGTCAGCCATGGCACCGCGGCCAGAGCGCTGCCTTGCACCCATGTTTCATCATGAGGAAGCTTGGAAAAAAAGGCTTACGGCCACAAGCATCTCCCAGGGGTTTTTTTGCAGCAGGGAGGAGAGACTGAGGTTTGGATCTGAGGCTGCACATGTCAATCACCAAAGCAAAGAGGTGAAAGGGGTTTGAGAGCTTCAAAAGTTTGCAGTAATGCCCCGAAATGTGACATGTACAATATTGCACCCATCTTGGAACTAGAGGGTTTTTAAGGTCCCTTCCAACCCAAATTAGTCTAGGATTCTTCCACCAGCTAGACTCGAGGAGAGGAATAAAACCACAGAGCAGGGACAGGAAGAGGTCCCAGACCAGTATTTAGGAGGGTCTTTTGCCATTTCAATATACCTGAGCTGCAAATATTTGTTGCCCTGGGAAAAGATGAATGTACAGGGAGTTTGCCGGGCTGTGACCACCTGTTTGCCCCCGTTCCTTTGAAGAGATCCCAAATATACAGTAGAGCAAATACTCTGCTCCCAAGGTTAGGAAAAAGCTGGGAGGTTCAACCTAGCGCCTACGCTGGGGTCTGGTTTAGCCCATCATTCATCAGTCCATTAAAGAGCTGATTTGGGGACTATTTCCTAAGATGATTCATGAAGTTTTGGGAGAAAAGGAGTAAACCCCACATCCCCTCACCCCTGTCCCCAAGGCTCCTGCAGTGCCCTTGGGGAATGGTGCCTCAGTTTCTCATCCCTAAAATAGGTTGCAGGTATCCCCTTCCATTTGTGGAGTGCCCTGAAATCTAGGGGAGACGTGATTAGGATGGCGATTATAATTATTTACACCGCCCTAATTGCATTTTAGAGCCCATCATGGTTGTGGCTGGATTTCAGCATTTGCTAGAAAGAGATAAAAGCTTTTTTTTTTTTTTTTTTCCCTGGTCGATCTGAAGACTCGCAGGCTCTCTTTGATGTGTGGTGGCAAATAGCCCCTTCATTTGATTAATGTTCCTTTCTGCTGTCGGTCTTTAAGAGCCGCCACACAGATTTTGTGAATGGATTGGAAGCGATAGAGCAGCGATCCTCCCCCTCCCCCAAAAGCTGCTCCAATTCTCATTATTACAAATCCCCGCAGGGCCAACTCCCGGCCCCACGCTCGTGCGCGAGGAAGCCAAAAATAGCAACATTTATAATAATAATAAATAAGAGCGTGGGTGTTAGAAACCATGAAGAACCTCTGACGGGTTTTGTGTGTGTGCGTGTGCGTGTGTGTGTGTGCAGGAAGGTCCCAAAATGCAAGTGACAGCAATAACTGTGGCTTTTGTCAGAGCAGGAGTGTTAGGAATAATTGAATCGCTGCCTTGTTATATACAGACTGATTTAGACCCTCATTATGCGTTTGGCAAGTACTTAGCATAACGAATCAATTTAAAACGGCACACGAGACTCGAGTAATTCATAATGAAATCCCAAATCAAGATTACAAGGCAAGACTAAGCCTCCTCAGCTCAAATTAACGGGATGGAGAGGCAGCTTGTGATGGAGATGAGCTAAGGGTGAGGAGCAGGCTCGAAGCCTCTGCCACCTCCTCCCACCTAGTGTTGGGTCAGGTATTTATCAGTCAGGTATTTATCAGTCTCCAGGGACTCTGGACCCTCATAACAAAACTGCATGTGTGGTATTTTAATTTCAGAGCATATTTCACATCTGACTCCTTTCTCAAACAACNAGGTGAGACAAGGTACCTGCAACAGGACTGAGGTGGAAATAAAAAGAGTTGAGGTTGTTCAACCTGGAGAAAAGAAGGCTCCAGAGAGACCTTAGAGCAGCTTCCAGTACTGAAAGGGGCTACAGGAAACTGGGGAGGGGCTCTTGATCAGGGAGTGCAGGGACAGGACAAGGAGGGATGGTTTTTAGGTGAAAAAGGGGAGATTGAGATGAGATTTTAGGAAGAAATGTTCTCCTGTGAGCGTGGGGAGGCCCTGGTCCAGGTTACCCAGAGCAGTGGTGGCTGCCCCATCCCTGGAGGGGTTCAAGGCCAGGTTGGATGGGGCTTGGAGCCCCTGATCCAGTGGGAAGAGTCCCTGCCCATGGCAGGAACTGGGTGGGCTTCGAGGTCCCTTCCAACCCAAAACGTTCTGTGATTTTACGCTTCTATGAATCACATAAATCCAGAAAAGCTTCACAAACACAGCGTACGCGACAAATCCGGCACACAATGGCAAAATTAAGTGGAAAGGCCTCGGCTGCTGCCCAAGAGGCTTGGAGCAAGGCAGAGGCTGACTAAAATCGCGTTCAAGGCCAGCTTCACGCACCCAAGGCAACAGAGAACCCTGACAGCGTGTTCTCATAGCAGCTGTCTGCTAAGGCTCTACCTCGGTGCATTTTAGGAATTATCCAGCTGAGATTAAAAATACCTCCCACCCTTTCATATTTAAATATAGGTTTTCAGGCTAAAAAAAAAAAAAAAGAACAAAAAAGAGAGAGACAAGGCTTTGCTCAAGTAGAGCTGAATAATTAGGGATGACTAATACGATGTGCTGTGGGAAAGCACCGAAGAGGCTCTTAGCAGGCAGCGGACCCTGGTTGATAAAGCCTACTGCATCCACAGGACAGGGCATCTGGGGCTTCTGGGACACTGTTATTTCAGGTTTTCAGGCTCTCTTTCTTCTGACTCTCCAAACCGGCTGCTTTCCTGCTACAGCCTGGGTAAAAGATGAATCTAAGGGGAATTTGCTGAGCTGGGACCACCTTTTTCCTCCTGTTTCTTTGAAAAGGTCGCAAATATACACCAGAACCAAGCTGGTACCCCATGAGATACCCCTGGGAGGGCTGGAAACTCTAACTTGGGGAAAAGCACTGTGAGACCACTCCTTGAATCCTGTGTTCAGTTCTGGCCCCTCACCATAAGAAGGATGTTGAGGCTCTGGAGCGAGTCCAGAGAAGAGCAACGAAGTTGGGAAAGGGGCTGGAGAACAGGCCTTATGAGGAACGGCTGAGAGAGCTGGGGGTGTTTAACCTGGAGAAGAGGAGAC
>WAAB01020224.1:79518-92913 GCA_013389865.1 Piaya cayana
GAGGGAGCTGGGCTCTTCTCCCATGGGATAAGGGACAGGATGAGAGGGAATGGCCTCAAGCTCCGCCAGGGGAGATTTAGGCTAGAGATTAGGAGGAAGTTTTTTACAGAAAGGGTCATTAGGCATTGGAATATGCTACCCAGGGAGGTGTTTGATTCGCCTTCCCTGGAGGTGTTTAAGTCATGAGTAGACAAGGTCCTGAGGGACATGGTTTAGTGATTGATGGGAACGGTTGGACTCGATGATCTGATGGGTCTCTTCCAACGCAGTGATTCTGTGATTCTGTGAAAAGAAAAAAGCCCATCTGAGTAAATTTACAACTGATGTAAAGCACCCAAGCAACACCCTGGGAGTCTCCTGTGCAGGGGCTCCTGCTTGGGAGTGGGAGGAAGATGCTCCTCAAGAATCCCTTTCCTCCAGGTGATCCCAGTTATCAGTGCATCTTCTGTGATTCCAGTGAGTCGCGCAGAATGAGAGCAGGTTCACAGGTTGGCACGTAACCTCCTCCTGCTATTCTGTGGCTATGTAGGACACGCGGCCTCCAGGGAGGCTCCAGGGCTGATATAACATTCGTGGTTTACTGGGGTTTCTGCTGCAACGTGTTCACAGGCAGATGGATTATCTGGGCCAGATCCTGCGCTCAGGATACCCGACACATCTCGCTTAAAGACGACTTCTTTAAGCTCCCTGATCTCAGTGTGACAAAGGCAGAAGGAAAAGGATGGATGGCAGGGGTGTTCATCAGTTCCGCAGATGGAGCTCGAGTTTTTTAAGTTGTATCAGAAGTGTGGCCAGCAGGGTGAGGGAGGGGATTCTGCTCCTCTGTTCCTCTCTTGTGAGACCTCAGCTGGAGGATTGAGTCCAGTTCTGGAATCCTCAACATAAGAAGGAGATGGAGCTGTTGGAACGGGTCCAGAAGAGGACAGAAAGATGATCTGAGAGGTGGAGCATCTCCTATACAAGGACGGGCTTGGAGAGTCGCGGTTCTTCAGCCTGGAGAAGAGAAGGCTTTGAGAAGACCTTATAGTGATCTTTCAGTACCTGAAGGGGCTCCAGGAAAGCTGGGAGGAACTTTTTACAAGGGTCTGTAGTAATAGGACTAGAGGCAATAGGTACAATCTAGAGAGGGGCAGATTTAGACTAGACATAAGGAGGAAATCCGTCCCTGTGAGGGCAGGTTGCCCAGAGCACTGGTGGCTGCCCCGTCCCTGGAGGGGCTCAAGGCCAGGTTGGATGGGGTCTTGGGCAGCCTGACCCAGTGGGAGGTGTCCCTGCCCATGTTAGGAGGGGTGGAATTAGATGATCTTTAAGGTCTCTTCCAACTCAAACCATTCTGTCTTCCTATGATTCTGTGATGGGCTGGTCAAGACAGATTTCCACTCCTTGTTGTACCGAGCATTTACTCTGAATCCTCCCCAAATCCCAGATCCTGAGAGGAGACAGATCCCAGGTGCACGTGTTCAGCCTGTGAGCGCGAACGATTATAAGCCCCTTCCTAAGGAGAACCTGCCCTTCCATCCTCCCACCACCCACGCAAATCGATGCTCTGCCCCTTGCTGGGGAAAAGAGCTGACCTGATTTCCAGCTATTCCCCCCCCCCAGCGCAACGAGGGAAGGTGACACGCTCTGGAGATCCAGCTGTGGCACACAGCGTACGACCCGGTGCCTTGGGCTTCGTTAGAGCCTCCTGCAAGAGTCACACGAAACTATCAGGGCTGAACTTCTCAGCGTCCCATCATCTGCTGCAAAGATCTCTTCCAAAAAGCTGACTTGCTGTTAAAGCACCCCAAGAGAGCTTCACGCTACCAGAAATTGTTGTCCCTGGCAAACGACTGCTCTAAAATACCAACAGCCTAAGTTCAGCTGTTTCTTGGGTAACGTTCCCCAGACCGTGCTCTCAAAGCACAGATTAAGTCCGTTCTTATTTGACGAAGGCTTTAAGAAAATAAGCTGGGCTTCCCCACATCTGGTTCGATGTCAGTACAAAACACAGATTTTAAAGGGCAGCAGGAAGGCTTCTCGTTGTTTCCTTCTCCTTGTTTAAAGTAAAACGATTTGCCCTGTAACTCCCACATCAAGCCTGGTTTGCAGCAGAGCTGGAGGAGACGTTTAACTTTGCACCTCATCTCAGCGCAAAATTTCCACTCCTTTTTCTATTCCCTTTTTATTCTGCAGCTGAGGTAGCTACAGACACTCCCATAAAGAGCCCCTTCATGGTGCGGAAGATGATTGTCTTTGAACTGCAAATCTTGAGGTCTCAGCTGAAAAAAAATGATGGAAACAGAGCCGCTGTTTAAAAGGAGGAGAGGAGAGGAGGAATATCCTTTTGCCAAGTATTTTAGTGCTTGAGCCTACTGGATATAGATGCACGTCTTAGCCCTGCTTCATATTAATTCTTTTTGAGATGCAGAGTTCAAATGAAAAATGTGATTTTGCTTGGGAAGGAAACTTTATCTCCGCAAGACAGGAGAGAGAGAGGCTGCAGCACAGCCCTCAGCACCGTCCTAGAGCAAAGACAGCAATCGATCTCAGCCATCTGAGGTCAAGGAGTTTGTTTCTTATCCTATTTTAACGGCAGCTGGGTCTAGGTGGCAGAAAGGCAGAGCAAATGCGGTCGGCCAAAGCTGTTGATTTAATTTCTATCTGTCTCCTTCAATTTTGTTCAACGCTGAACCTTTTGCTTTTGATACATCCCATGCAGATGCCACACTGCTCTTCTCGGGAAGCACCGCTTCTCTGCATTATCCAAGCAAAGCAAGCTCAGCAGTGACCAAATCCTTTCTGGTTCTTGCATTAAGCCCCACTCTTTCCATTTTACCTAATAATCTCTGCATTGCTCCATTTATCCTGCTCTGCTGAGCTCCGGCTACACTGGCTCCCCTGTATTCCCTGTCTAGGAAAGCAAGGGATTAGGCTTGTGAATTTTTCAGTCATGCAGGCATATACCCAGGTGATGTGTTAAAATTCCTGGCTTCAGATTCACAATCTCATCTGTTCCTTTTTTTTTTTTTTTAATTCCTGCTTTTGGAGACTGAAAATCATGTGAGCTTTGAGGTTTGGGGGCAAAAGCACCACAGCAGCTCCCAGCCCCATCTGCAAAGGGAGGCACCTAGGAGCGATGTTAGGGATAAAGAGCTCAGGGTCCCCTGGGTGCTTCTTTCAATCCTCATCTCAGACTGACCCCACCATAAATATATGCAAAGGAAATAACAGGAAAAAAAAAATCCCGCTCTTTTAGGTTCACTTCTGAGCCTTGAGGACCGACCTTTGTGGGCCCAGGGAGTGAAGCTCCGTCAAGCACGATGAATTCATCCAGAAAACCTGCTGCCCTTGGTTATTAGCTGTCCTTTAACACAGATGCTACAGGACTCAGCTCTCCTGAGAGATTCTGTCCTCAGGAAGGCTGTGAAGACACACAGACACCCAGCCTGGTGCCTTCGCCTCCCTACACACACGATCCCCATCTCCTCCGAGCCCCAAAGCCCTGATTTGGTGCCTGGGGCAGGGTGGGGGTTGACAAGCGCGGGGATGTTTTCCAGAAAGCAGAAAACCTCACAGATTTCCCCAAGTCTTCCCCCCCAGACGCCTTCAGCTCCCCACCAGACTCTTTTCACAGAGCCACGTGCATTAAAATCAGATGCAAATCTCCCCTGCTGCCAAAACATCCAACCGATACAGCCTTTGTTCCTTCCCAGGCATAATTACAATTCGAGGAATGCCTCTTCTCTAAGAGAAATGTCTATTTAACCTCCGCATTATCTAGAGGTGCTTAAACTCCATATGTCCATCTGCAGCAGCTGATAGGGAAACACTGAGGGAAGCTGATACCATCTTTCATTCCTCATCGGTAACCCCACGGTCAGCCTGCTGCCAGCCAGCTTCTTTTCCATTGTACAAGGCACCAGCTGCATCCTTCTGGGCCCTAACAGCCCATTTTTATATCTATTCAAAGCCTGTTATTTCTACCAGCATCATTAACAACAAGATTTGGGACAAAATGTTTTTCACCTTGTGGGTTTTTTTGTTCGTTTTACAGTCACAGCTGGGAGAAGGAGGTTTGTTTTTGTTTTTTCGCTTTGCAAAGGAAAATGCTAGGAGAATGACAAGCCTTTGTTCTTCCCAGGGCGCTCAGAGAATTGGCGTTTCCAGAATTCAAGTCCATAGGAGTCTGTTCAGACCCAAGGCTGTTAAGAAAATTGATTATAAATTCCATTAAGCAAGTTGAGGCAAACTGAAGCTGGCAGCATCGACTGCCAGCCCCACTTGCCTCGAACTAACGCTCTCAAAAGCCTGAGAAATACAGGCACCGGCTTTGAGAAAAATCCTTTCTGAAAAGTTGAGCCGTGCAGCTGAATAGCCCCAGCCCAGAAACCCAAGGCCAAGCTTTAGATTTGGCCCCCACACCCGTGTCTGTGATGGTCAAGCAGGATCAGGCAGATTGGATGTGGCCAAACCCATTTGTCCCTTCCCTGATCAACAAAACAACTTGCAAACTCCCAAGGAAGAACCAGAAAATGAAGGGCGGCAAACAAGAAAACCTACCACCCATGTCCCCTATAGCAACTCTGGTACGAGGATAAAGATGAATCAGAATCATAGAATCACCAGGTTGGAAGGGACTCACCAGATCATCGAGTCCAACCATTCCCATCAATCACTAACCCATGTCCCTCAGCACCTCGTCCACCCGTCCCTTAAACCCCTCCAGGGAAGGGGACTCAACCCCCTCCCTGGGCAGCCTCTGACACTGCCCAATCACCCTTTCTGGAAAATGTTTTTTCCTAATGTGCATCCTGACCCTACCCTGGTGGAGCTTGAGGCCATTGCCTCTTGTCCTGTCCCCTGTCCCTTGGGAGAAGAGCCCAGCTCCCTCCTCTCCACAACCTCCTCTCAGGGAGTTGGAGAGAGCAATGATGGGCCCATAAATCCTGGAAAGCTTTCCTGGAGAGCTTAGAAAACAGTGCATCACTGTCAATATCCAACACACATCCCTAGTACGTTAAGGACACATCCCTGGGCCTCTCATCTGTCCTGCACACAATGGAACAGTCTCTGCTTCTGAGGACTGATGCTGGAAATCCCCATCACACTGAGTGGAGTGAATCCACCCTTACTCAATACCTGAAAGTCCCCCACCAGGCTCTGCTGCCCAGTGCTGACGACTTTTGTTCCAAAAAGCTACAGCTGAAAGTGCTAACCTTGCTTCAGAGAGAGGAAACTGAGGCTCGTGGCTTCCTCCAGCAGCCTCAACTCAGGACCTACAAGCAGATGTCTCATATATGACCTCAACGTCCCTGCCACTAAACCACAGGCTCCTCTCAGCCCAGCAAGGCAATTGCTTACAGCTGCCAGGGGAGCTGAGCAGCAGCTCATTTTGGTTGCCTTTGCACAAGGGTGGCTGAATTCTCCCTGTTTTCATTGTTCCTGCTGCAACGGGATCTCTTCCCACCCCGAGCGCCTGGCCAACATCGTCTCCCCAGGTGAGATGAGGTGGGGGATGTGTGACGCACCAGCACGCCTCTATTTTAAGGTGCTGCTGTGCGACTGCTGGAGAGGTGTTTTTCCTTTTCCAGATCTTCAGCTGTGTGATCATGGCATCAGGGAGAAGGTGGAGACGGCCACCCCGTCAGAGTGCAGTCATGTGTTTAGCTCTGCAACAGAAACAACATGAACATTTTCAACCTGAGTCATCGTGGGCACACGGAGAAAGCAGCTTTCCATTCCCTTCCTCATCGCTCTCTGCAACAACCTGAGAGGAGGTTGTGGAGAGGAGGGAGCTGGGCTCTTCTCCCAAGGGACAGGGGACAGGACGAGAGGGAATGGCCTCAAGCTCCACCAGGGGAGGTTCAGGCTGGACATCAGGAAAAAAATTCTTCACAGAAAGGGTGATTGGGCAGTGTCAGAGGTTTCCCAGGAAGGGGGTTGAGTCCCCTTCCCTGAAGGGGTTTAAGGGACGGGTGGACGAGGTGCTGAGGGACATGGGTTAGTGATTGATGGGAATGGTTGGACTCGATGATCCGGTGGGTCTCTTCCAGCCTGGTGATTCTATGATTCTATAATTCTATGATTCCTATCACATCCCTTCCCACTTGGGATTCAGAGATTCTGCTTCAATCTCCAAGCCCCCACTGGCAGCTTGGGATGGAAGAGCTGATGATTTCTCAGGGGTGAGAGAATCACATAGGCTGCAACATGCAAAGCTCCATCACCCCTCAGTGTCCTCAGTGCCTGATGACAGTATCTTCAACCATTTCTACATGGTCACCTGGACACCACCACCTAAAAGTGCTCGTTAGGCAAGGACAGATCCCAGTGCCCAACACCGAGGTGTCTGCTCCCATCCCCACTCCAGCGGCTCCGTTTTTCTTTCTACCCACCCTGCCAACTCCCACAGCCGGGTGCGCAGCTGAATTCATGGAGGGGAAAGGTACGCGCCCCACCAGCCCTTCCATGAGAAGACACATTGTGCTCAGCTCCCTCCTGGCCGGGAGTTATTTATCTCCGGGCGTTCGGGAGGGTTATTAATACAGAAGCAAAACGAAGCAGACAGTAAAGCCACAGTGTTAGAGCAGCAGCACATGTTGTTTCAGGAAATGTAAAAATCCCTGTCAACAGGGATTCAGCCCAGCGGTGGCGAACCCCGTCTGTTGAGCACGGCTGTGTTTATTTTTTAATAATAAGTCTTCTCTTAAATTTGCAGTGATTAGGGGTTGCAGAGACAGGAAAGTGAAAGAAGAGGCCATTGAAGCTGGTAGCCCAGGCAGGGACCTCTGCTGTTTTCCTTGTCCTGATCAAAATAATCCTAAAAACAAGGGAAAGCTTGTTTCCCTGGCAGCCCATCCGTTCATCTGCGGGGTGATCTACAAACCCTTTGGCAGACCTGGTACAGCAAAGGAGAAAGCCCAGGAGTCTGACTTGCCCCTGATAACTAAGCAAAACTACATTTATAGGATTAGCTCAGCTAATCCCTGGTAAATGCAGTTTTGTTGCACCGTGTTTGAATTCAGAAAACAACTGGGCATAAAATTCAGGACAAAAAGCAGACCTGTGGATATTTGGATCCCAACAGGGAGGGCAGGTGATTGTAAACACTAAAATACAGCAATCAACTGAAAATTGAGCCTAGGGGAGAATTTCTGGTAGGTGATGGTAGCTGAGGGAAGGTTTCAGCCGTGCTGCCTTTACACTTGGCTGTGCATTCACTGCTCAGTTCGGTGCCTCCCTCAGAGAGAGACAGAAATGGGTGTGAGGGTTTCATTTTAGCCGGGACTGGACCCAGAGCCCATCAGAAATACACTCAGCTGTGGCACGTAACAAAGTCCTTCCCCACTTCTTCATTGCAAACTTCAATGGGGAAACCCAGCAATGCCCCCAGTGCAGCGCTGCTGCGAGTGAGAAGGAATTTCATGACTCAGCTGATGACACCCAGGGATGTCTCCAGGTCCCCTTTCCCTGCTCCAACACCTCCTGCTCTCTGACACACCCCAACCTGTGCTTCCCCTGTAAGGAAACCCGCAGCAAGGGATGCTCCTTCCGCACCTCAACACCGAGGATCTCAGAACGGAAAGAGCCTGACGCCATCCAGCACATCCGCGGCCACATGAAGAATACAAATCCCTTCTGCAGACACAGCTCAATGTGTTTCAAAGCCCACGAGACCTTACCCCAGACAGTGCTTTCCTTTCAGGCCTGCAGCAACTGGTTCTCTTGCTTTAATGAGACTTGACGTGGTTATTTTTTTCCAGGTACACTGTCTGTCTTTTCCTCTCTCTTTCTGGTTTCTCGATCGCTGCAAAGCTGTCAGCTCCGTGATAAGGGCTGGCCCAGATGTTTGGAGAGGACAACCCTCTGCAAAGCCAGACATACAGGGGATTTTCATGGGAGGGGGAGCTACGAGGTGCTGGTTTCTTTCTTTTACTGCAGGAGGGGGGGTCAGTCCTTGATTGCGTCTTTCCCACAGGGCCAGCTCTTCATGGGGACTATGTATATCCACAGCAATTTGCACAGGGACACCAAAAATCACAGCCAGGTCTCAGAATCATCCAGGTTTTTTATATTTAATGCAAAATAGGGTGCTGAAGAGGTAGAGAGCCCCTGTGATACTCTGCTGTGGAGGAGCAGGGTTATATACAACAATCCAAGACTCACGGACCTATATGGCTTGAGATTTGCATTGAAGGCAAACACCTCTCGCAGCTCCCACCCCTTTTGCCACGTCCCTTCTCAGCAGCAACAGCCTGGCGAGCCCAGACTCAGCGTGCCAGATGGAAGACCTTCAAGCGAGCAAGCATGGTTGGATTTAATATGCTGAACAATCCTGCAGAAATCCCGAGGCCAGATCCTGCATCTGCTCTGGTTGCCCGACGACGCCTGCAGCCAGCCTCCGCGGGGTTCCCCGCACGCAGGGAATCCCAGGATGACACCGATACCCAGGGTGGTGAGAGAAAACAGGGCTCGGGCAGGGAAATCAAGCTATTCCCGTAAAAGCACTTTGGGGATGCGCTATCGTCGCCTTGGAGCTGAGTTAAGTGATGCATGGGGCCACCAGCCAGCGTCGAGGCCATAAAACAGGGCTGGGTGGCTGCTCTGCTCTGTGTATCTGTTCTGCGATGGTAGCGCCACTGGGCTCCAGTAAGGCTGGAAGAGTCCCATGCTCTGCTCCACACTTTATAACAACGAGCTACGAGACCTCTGGAACAGCATCTGCAGCGCCAGCGAGCACCCGAGCCACCACCGCTGCCTGTGTTTTCATGCTCTGCGTATACGTTTTCTAGTCCACAGCGGCAGGGAAGAAAAGTCCCGGGAACACCAGGCCTGGCGTCTTTCCAGCGCGGCGGGAGACCCGTCGCAAAGGGAGGGCGATGGAGCTGTTGTGGATGCTGAGCGTGGCAGGGTCCTTGATGCAAGCTGCAGCGTGCTATCTTTAGAAGGAACACATGCTACGCTGGATTTCTTCTGCTCTATTTCCTACGTGAAACCCTTCACGGTGCACGCTCACGGGGGCACGGAGGGAGGAGAGGGTTCTCCGTGTCCCACAGCTAGTGCTAACATGACTAGTCGATGAGCACCGAGCAGGTTGGCATTTAAGCTGCGGTGCCGTAATGCATCTCCTCCTGCTAGGGATTTTGTTGTCGCTTTATCAAGAGCCACGGGAGCGTGTCACTCCAGTCAGGCACAGCATGGAGCCACCTTCTGCACAGCCACCCACACCCCCGTGGCCAGCACCAGGGGCAGGAAAGGTGGTGTGAGCCCTGGTGCAAACAGTATATATGATCCATCTTCAAAATCATAGTCCAGCACCCAGATTCATCCAAGTCCAACAGCTGGTGTCTTCCATCCTTTTGTATACTCACAAATACCAGCCTTGTAGGAGCAGCTGTACGAGCGTGCTCTATGGAAGTCTTTAAGGCCAGTAGGTCTCTGCAGGAAAGAGCTACTCAGGAAATCTTATCATACATTCATCAAGTCATAGAATGGGTTGGGTTGGAAGAGACCTCAAAGCCCAATCAGCTCCACCCCCTGTCATGGGCAGGGACACCTCCCACTGCATCAGGGGCTCCAAGCCCCATCCAACCTGGCCTTGAACCCCTCCAGGGATGGGGCAGCCACCACTGCTCTGGGCAACCTGGGCCAGGGCCTCCCCACACTCACAGGAGAACATTTCTTCCTAAGATCTCATCTCAATCTCCCCTTTTTCAGCTTGAAACCATCCCTCCCTGTCCTGTCCCTGCACTTCCTGATCTAGAGCCCCTCCCCAGTTTCCTAGAGCCCCTTTCAGCACTGGAAGCTGCTCTAAGTTCTCCCCAGAGCCTTCTCTTCTCCAGGCTGAACAACCCCAACTCTCTCAGCCTGCCCTCGTTTGGGAGGTTCTCCAACCCACAGATCATCTCTGCAGCCTCCTCTGGACTTGCCCAGGGTGTGTGCTGATAAGTGAGGCCCTTCCAGCAATTTTCTCCATCCTCAGCAGAGATGAACTTCAACACCCTTGGGCTGGGGTTCAACCTCTGCTCCCTGGCAGAGTGTCTTCACTGTTAGACTCTGCTATGAATAGGACAAAAGGGCATTTCCCATCTTGAAGAGTCTGAAGGAAAAGTGTTGATGTTGGGATTTAGGTGCAATCTCAGCCTTCTACCCTGTGGTCTTCCTTAGACTTAGTCATTCAGCGTCCTGATTAGCAAACTCCAGAGATCAATGTAGCAGAGAAGCTCTGAGCTCACACCAGCCAAGTCAGCTTCACCATTTCCCCTAGATTTCAGGAGCTTCCATGCTTGATTGGAATCTGTCCCTAAAAGCCACATCAGGTGTGCACAGTGAGTATTTGCACCACCTAGGAATGGGGACAGAGTAAGAAATTCCTTTCCAGGGGACAAATTAAATCCTGGTGAAGCCCCAAAGGAGAAAGAGGCTTGAAGGTATCACCAGACTCTCTGCCTACATGCTCAACATCTCTGAAAGTCTTCTCAGTGCGTCCCCACCTCTGGGCTTTACAATTTAGCCAAACCACGTGAAGTAGAAAGAAAAATGTTTGGCAAGGAGTCGGAGGCTGCTCTTCTGAGCTGCCAAACCTCATCAGAGCCGCCTGTGGGCAAAGCAGGGCTCTGCCACCCTCACGCAGAGCTGCACACAGCCACCCACCAGCCCCGCGGCGGCTCCAGGGCAGGAGGAAAATGCGCTGCCGGGCCAGGTGAGCAGAAACTGCCTGATTCACTTGGCTCCTGATAGACCCAAGGCAGGATTTTTAACAGGAAGACTATCCTCTCTATTAAGAAAACCCCCAACAGAATAGAGAGTTGGGTGATTTGTTGTCTTCAGTGAATTTAAGAGGAGTCAATGCCACGCTGTTGTGTGATTTATCAGAGGGGTGACAAGGCTCTCACCCGTAATAACCCTGCCTGTTGTGCACTGACAGGCACCCAAGGCGGGAGCAAGCAAGCAGTCCTGCTCAGGCAGGGCTGGAGGGCTCAAGGCTGACTGGTGAGACAGCGTCGATGACTTCTGGGCCATTGCGTCAACAGAGGAGGTGAAATCACCAGAGCTCATTGCAGTGAAAGCTGCTCGGTGGTGTTTACATTCCTCTTTCGCAAGACATTGCTCAGTGCAAAGTGCCAGGTCCCGTTTCCTTCGCAGGGGTTAGGAGAGGAGGAAAGTGGGAATCTTGCATATGGATCAGCCTCAGCCTGGGGATGGAGCAGCATCCTTCCTCGGTCCTAGCAAAGAGGGAATCCACCTCCTCTGCTCCCCAGGTTGTGCATGCAGAAGGCATGAAGGGCCTTGGTGGTATTGTGCTCTCTGAGGATGGAGCACAAGCTCAATACATCCATTCCTCACTGAATCCAGGAGGGATGGGGAAGAGCAGAATGCTCCTTGCAGATATTTATTTTTCCTTCCTAAGAAGAATAAGAACAAAAAAGCCCCAGCGGTCTCCAGCAGCAAGCAGCCCAGCAGACCCATTGGCCATTGTCAAGGAAGCAGAAGA
This sequence comes from Piaya cayana, assembly GCA_013389865.1. Lineage (NCBI taxonomy): Eukaryota > Metazoa > Chordata > Aves > Cuculiformes > Coccyzidae > Piaya > Piaya cayana. The sequence continues at coordinate 90,995 of WAAB01020224.1, forward strand.
ACAGCCCTAATGATCGCAGCTGCAGAGCAGCCTTCAGCTTCTTCCCTTTTGTTTTCGAGCCAAAGGAAAAGAGAGGAAGGATTCAGTCACTCTGTTGGCCAAAGGTCCAGTTTGACTTGATCACATCAACACAAAACAGCCTGATGCATCCTGAACACCCTGGAGTGGATGTGAGGTGGCTGTGGCCAGGCAGCCAGGGGTTAGCAGCTCTCCTCTGCCTCTGCTTTGCCAGGGGCCCTTAGAAAAGGTCACTTTGTCATCCTAGAATGTTCAGCTGCGCCTCCAGCCAAGCGGGGTTGCCCCGACATTTCTTGCAGCTTCCTTCAACCCAGCATCAGAACTCCCAAGGGACAAAATCAAAGTCTGGAGGTAGGAGGAGAGGAATCACTTCTCAAGGCATTCCTACTGAGAAGCTGGGGAAGGGGCTGGAGAACAGGCCTGATGAGGAACGGCTGAGAGAGCTGGGGGTGTTTATCCTGGAGAAGAGGAGGCTGAGAGGAGACCTCATTGCTCTCTGCAGCTGCCTGAGAGGAGGTTGTGGAGAGGAGGGAACTGGGTTCTTCTCCCAAGGGACAGGGGACGGGATGAGAGGGAATGGCCTCAAGCTGCACCAGGGGAGGGTCAGGCTGAACATTAGGAAAAAATTTTTCCCAGAAAGGGTGATTGGGCAGTGTCAGAGGCTGCCCAGGGATGGGGTTGATTCACCTTTCCTGGAGGGGTTTAAGGGACGGGTGGACAAGGTGCTGAGGGACATGGTTTAGTGATTGATGGGAATGGTTGGACTNGGAGCAGGATGGCTGCTCTGACTCTTTGCATGCAGGCAGTAATAAAAGCAGAACTGCAGAGCCACAAAAGGAAGTGTTAAGCCTGTGAAACAGGGGAGATGACAATCCAGGGCTGTTTTTTTAGATGGTGCAGCAGTGAGACTGGCTCCTTCTGCCTAGGAACACGCTTAACTTGGCTGAAACAAGGAGGAAAAATTAAACAGGGGGGCGGGAGGGGCTGCTTGATTAAATATTCATATGAAAAGCATTACTCTCCTTCATAAATAACAAAAACGTGTTTCTCATCAATTAATATGCATCACTACTAACTTCTGTAATGAAGGCAAGCTCCATCCCAGGAACCGAACGCTAATGCTTTCTGTCAGCAACGCACAGCAGCACTTGGAGATTAATTTTTGGTCTTTTTTTTTTCCTTATTATCCCCCTGGGGTGGTGACTCTCAGCTTGTGTTCGTCCTGAACGGCACAACCTAAGGACTCAGAGCCACAATATGTAAGAAAGAGCATCACACTATACACGTAGGAGCAATCACATTGGTGATTCTGCCTTATGTCTAGTCTAAACTTGCCCCTCTCCATTTTACACCCATTGCCCCTCATCCTATCACCACAAGCTTTTGTGAAGAGCCCCTCCCCAGCTTTCTTGTAGCCTCTTCAGATACTGGAAGGTGGCTATAAGATCTTCTCAAAGCCTTCTCCTCTCCAGGTTGAACAACCTCAACTCTCTCAGCCTGTCCTCATGTAGGAGGTGCTCCACATCTCAGATCATCCTTGGAGACCCATTCCAACAGCTCCATATCCTTCAGAAAAGTTCCATATCCTTCAGGAAGGTACTTGACAAGTTGTTTCTTAAATCCTTGCTCTGCATCTTCTGCATTAACTAGTCTCTCTCCTGGAGTCCTTCTGGATCTGTCCAGCCTGGATCAGTCCTTTCACAAAAGGCCAGGACACTCTACTTGCTGCTCCCAGCAGCTCTCAGCCCCCACCACACAGCACAGCGAGACGACACCGCCATCTCTCACCTCCCTTGCTGTCGTATGTCACTGCCTGATTTCAATCACTGTCATTTTCAGCTTGTACTAGCGGGACAGACTCTGAACCGTGGCAGCGGGATGCAGAAAAGTGTGAGTCCTAA
>WAAB01020226.1:0-72673 GCA_013389865.1 Piaya cayana
GATATGGAATTGATGGGTGGACTATTCAGCAGATAAGAAACTGGTTGGATGGTCATATTCAAAGAGTAGTGGTCAATGGCTCAAAGTCCAGATGGAGACCTGTGACAAGTGGTNGAAGGACTTGAATGTGCTGGTCAATGAGAAGTTTTACATGAGCCAGCAATATGCACTTGAAGCCCAGAAGGCCAACAGTATCCTGGGCTGCATCAAAAGAAATGTGGCCAGCAAGTTGAGGGAGGTGATTCTGCTCCTCTTTTCCTCTGAGAACTCATCTGGAATACCGTGCCCAGTTCTGGAATCCTCAACATAAGAGGGATATGGAGCTGTTAGAACAGGTCCAGAGGAAGGCTACAAAGATGATCAGAGTGCTGGAGAACTTCCCATATGAGATTAGGCTGAGAAAATCAGGCTTGTTCACCCTGGAGAAGAGAAGAATCAGAGATCTTATAGCAACCTTCCAGTACCTAAAATGAGCCTACAGGAAAGATGGAGAAGGATTATTCAGAAAGGTTTGTGGTAACAGGATGAGGGGAAATGGGTCTAACTAGGAAGGGTCAGATTTAGACTAGACAGAAGGAATAATTTCTTCACCATGAGTGTGGTGAGACACTGGAACAGGTTGCCCAGGGAAGTTGTTATGCCCCATCCCCGGAGGTGTTCAAGGCCAGGTTGCATGTGGTCTTGGGCAACCTGATCTAGTTGGATGTCTCTGCCTGTGGCATGGGATTTGGAACTAGATGATCTTTAAGGTCCCTTCCAACCGTAACTATTCTGTGATTCCAATTGATTATGCTTGAATTGGCTCCAATAGTTGTTTCATTGTATGTATTTGTGTGAATGTGAAACTTGATTTCAAATGGTGGTTTAGCTTGTTGTAATAGTACAGTCCTCCCCTTCATGCTCTGAGTTCTTAGAAATAAGCAGCTTTCCTTGAACTTTATTATTTTTTTCTTAATAGAAAATAGTAACCTAATCACAATGTGACCTTTCCTAGACTAGTTCCAAAATCGTGGTGCTCATAAGGAAGGAGAAAAAACTGAAACATTTAATGTCATTACTCTCCTTCTTCAGTCACAGTCTCTTCATTCAAAACAATTCATTAAGTGAACATGAGTTATGAAAGCTGAAAACCAGCAGATTGCACCTTTGGAAATAAAATTTCACCTCTTGATTTCTTTTCTTCCTTCAGTTACATGCATTGACTTAAAAAATTAATGAGTTGCTAAAAGGCAATGTAATTCTAGTCTAAATTCATTCAAATATTTTATGATATTTTATTTATATTTGTTATTCTAGGGGTATATCAGTACTAACTGAGTTCTCTGACAGCCCTGAGAAAACCTCAAATACACTTAAAGCTTTCACAACTCTTTTGATAATCACATAGGACAGAAAAAAATTGTTTCTCAGTATAAATAACAAAACAGGTTTTCATACATTAAATACAAATGTATAAAAATATTTTTAAGTCAGACCTTGTGAAGTTACTGTTACCAAAAAAGGAATTTCTGTCAGATATATTTATTTTGCTTTGCTATCCACAATGCTGAAGACTTAAAAGTACAAATATAAAAAATTAGAGTACGCATTCTGAGAATATACAAAATGAGAATTTGCATTATTCTTCTGGCTTTGTGAGCACACTGAAGTGTAAACTTTTCATCCTATAGAAATGTAATTTTAATGTCATGCAAACTCAAATTTTATATAGAATCATAGAATGTTTTGAATTGTAAAAGACCTTAAAGATCATTTAGTTCCAAAGGCCCTGCCACGGACAGGAACACTTCTCACTGGATCAGGGTGCCCAAGGCCTCATCCAGCCTGGCCTTGAACACCTCCAGAGATTAGGTATCCACAACTTCAGCAGGCAACCCGTTCCAGTGCCTCACCACTCTCATCATGAAGAAATTCCTCCTTATGTCTAGTATAAATCTACCCCTCTCCAATTTATAGCCATTCCCCCTAGTCCTATCACCACAAGCCTTTGTGAACAGTTCCTGCCCAGCTTTCCCATATCCCCTTCAGGTCCTGGAAGGGCACTATCACATCTCCTTGGAGACTTCTCCAGGCTGAGCAAGTCCAATTCTCTCAGCCTGTCCTTGTGTGGGAAGTACTCCAGCACTCTGATCATCTTTGTAGCCTTCCTCTGGACCCATTCCAACATATCCTTCTTATAGAATCATAGAATCACCAGGTTGGAAGAGACCCACTGGATCATCAAGTCCAAATGTTTATGTCCAAATGTTATGTTTAGGGTTCCAGAACTCAACGCAGAACTCCAGATGAGTTCTCACAAGAGAGGAATAGAGGGGCAGAATCCCCTCCCTCGACTTGCTGGCCACGCTTCTTTTGATGCATCCCAGGATACAGTTGGCCTTTTGGGCTATGAGTGCACATTACCGGCTCATGTCAAGCTTCTCATTTGATAAAATGAGTTTCAAACAAGTTTCATCTATTACTCATCATCTGTATTTTCTATATACTCAGACATTTGGGTTTCTAACATTTTTTATGGCTACCTCTCCCTTTGGATGGAGCTCAGTAAGCATAAATTTAACAGGGTTTCAGAATGTCAGGAAAGCAGTTGCATGAGTAGTGTGTTCTCTCAGAGACAGCTTGGTAGCCTAAATCACAGTAGTCCTGTCCAACTTCTGTTTACCATTCTTTTTCAGAGAACAGAAAATGGAAATAAAAAACAATATGTAGAACAAGTCATTGAAATGTGGTAGAAAACTAGTCCTGCAGCAAGTTAGGTATAATAATATCTTATTTTGTAAGTGATTCACTCTCACTGTTATCTGAGAAAGATGAATATGTCAGTTATTTGCTCAGTTGCACCATCAAAAGTCTGAAAGACACTGCCTAGTGACTTGTAATATTCTGATCTTTTTCTTCATTCAGCATGTTTCAATAGTAGACAACTACTACTAGTAGTAGTAGTACTACTACTTTGTCACCTGAGGTGACAAAGATGAATGCGGCACATTGTTCACCAGAAAGGAGAGGCTATACCCTCCAGCTCAATTATCTGAAATACTTTTTTCTTTGACTCATTTATGTGTTAGGGCCTCAAAAATGTGTTACATTTATACTATGAATGTCTAGAAGAGGGAAAAAAGAGACATTAATCAAAAGATAAGTCCTAAACACAGTCAAGCTACTAGGCTTTAGAAAGGATGTTTACTTTCTTGTCACCTGAGTGTTGAGCTTTATATATTGCACTGTTATCTGCTTAAATCCTAAAAAAACCTAGAAATTTTATCCTGAATTAAAATTTATAGCCCTTCTTGTGCCTCTTTGTAAATTCAGTAGGTGAAAAATGGACAGGCAGGAATTCAAATATTAATTCAAATATGACTGTGTCAAAGATGTTTTTCCCAGTAAAAAAACCCAATAGAATTCTACTGGTTGCTGTACACAACAGTGAAAAGAGGGGAAATTATGACAGTATGGTGCATAGTAATTTTTTTAGTCAGGACATTTGTGAGACCTGCTCATTATCAAAGAGTTTACTCAGAGCTGCTCTGTTGAGAGCATCAGAAGAGGTCTGAGTTTCTCAGGTCAGCTGTAAAACACTTCAAACGGCAACGGGACTGAGTCTCATCAGTAATAAAACTGGCAGCTAGATGAACCTGCTCAGGGATGCGCTAAATTGCTCTGAAGATAAGTTATGTGGCAGGTAAAAAAAAAGAAGTCTCTACAAGAGGAAAGGAGGCCCATTCAAGTGAGCAAGGCAGATTGCTCTAGATAACACAAGATATATTTTTTCATCATCTAGCTAACATATCTATTATCTAGGAAAATGCTTAACTCAATCCTGTGTTAAATTCATGTATCCCTTCTGTAGTTCAGGGAGTTTACCATGTACTGGCTTGATATTCTAGTTGGGTTTTTTTTTGGTTTTTTTTAAATTATCCATAATATCCTGCAAGCCAGGAGTAGCATAAGCTATTTTTATACTGGTTCTTTCTAGTAATTTCACACACACACCCCAAATTAATGTAGATTGGTGCCTAATACTGTAGTTTGCATTCAAATCTGTCTGCAAAAACAGCTGCATAAGGTCTTTCTTGGAAAAAGTCTTAACACAGGAATGCTGTACTTTCTAAATGCTAATCACTTCTATTAAAATGAACAAATTCAAACTGTAATGAATTTTAAATGCATGTAATTGTTCATTGTCTTGAATAATTTAAAGGAGACAAAACCCCCCAACTTTTAATGTTGACATTTTGACAAAGGCATGCAGTTGCCCAATTAATGTTTAAATTGATTTTGTCTGTAGCAGAATTTATTTCCATGAGCAGATACTTAGAAGTTTTAAGTAAGTAAAATGAGTCCTTTGAAATAAACTGTAGCTATTAACATGTAACCTTGGATGTAAAATTGAATGAACGAGACAAAATGTTGCTCTGGAATAGCAGGTTATATCAAGATGATTGTGAGAAATCTAGTAAAGCAACATGCAGAACTTTACCTATTCAGAAACCTGTCTTGTATCCACTACTTTTCAAATCTGTGAAGGTAAGGAAGGCATGAAGTGGTCAATACAGTCCTGAATTCTAGCAACATATGGAAGGTCTCATTAGGCAGGTGCTAAAATTTCTCATGGGATAATGTGGATGTAATGTCAACTGTAATGCAGACTTTTCAAACAATGCTATTAATATTCAGCAGATGTCTGCAAAGGTCCAGGCAAGTTTGATTACCCTGAAAAAAAGTCTACAGTCTGACTATAACATAGTATACTAAGAGACCAAATATACTTTGTTTTCAGTCTTTGATTTTAGCTTTCAGTTACCTAGAGTGTAAAGGAAAAGTCATATACCATAACTAAGAAGGATTTTCTGCTTTCCCTGGTGCTGTTTGCTTCAAGCCTGTTAAATATTTCCTTAATTTTTGTGTGAAACGAGACAAAACCAAATGGAAAATGTATACTCAGCCTTGGTCTGGTAACAAGACAACAACATGAATTCTAACTCAGAAGGAAATTATTCTATATGAGGTACAATAAATGTGTAATCTTATAATTTCCCATAATAATCTTAGAATCTCCAATAATAAATGAACTGGTTAGAGACTGAATTATCTGTTAGTAGATAGATTGTTCAAAGATAGGAAGGTGCGCTTCATCAGGAAGAGCTCTAAAGCACATAGGATTAAAAGGAGGAGATAGAGGAGCAGCAGAGGAGTCAACTGTTTCGCAAGCAATTATTTTCTGGTTTTATATATTCATAACTTTTCTTATTTCACTGAATCTCAGAATGGTTGAAAAACGTCTGAATGTGGTCCTGCCCCACATCTCTGTTCAAGGAAGATCACCCAAAGCAGATTGTCTGGGACCACAGTTGAAACCAAAAATGCTACATTTCTAACTTTTGAGGTTCAGGAATAAAATTAAAGGGGATATTTGCCACAGCTGTTCATAATTTCATAGCATGATTTTCTAGAAAATACTGACAGTTATTGAAGTTTATTTGTCAAAAACCATATTGAAAAAAATAATACTTAAAATTCTTTTAAGTCTAATCTGAAAGATAGGTAAAATAACCTTTCATTGCCACTTGTCTTCTGTTTCTTATTATTTTGTCTTCTTATGTCTTCTGTTTCTGAGTATTTTTCACTTCAGACTGCCTTGTTCTAGTGGACTTTCTTTGTGTAGAATATAGAAAATAATTAGGAGGAATTCTAAAAAAAAACTAATTGTGGAAAGACTGCAAAGCATTTCACAAACCAGAAAAGTAGTAGGAGACATTTTGATTGTATTTACAGTAGAACAGAATTTTTATATCATTTGTTAAAAAATGTATGTGATTAGTTCTTCTGTTGGCTGAAAAAATCTTACTCAGCACAAAACTCTTAAGTTTTTTAAATACAAGGCTAATTTTGCCAATGATTTTGTTATAATCACATTTTTATTCCATTTTAATGGGATTTATTGTTTTTTTCCCGATAACATATAACTATAATGAATTTTGAGACTATCACACTGGGACAAGGATATTAAAACCAGGGTAGAGAGCACTATCTGAGTTCTTCATCTCTCATCATTTTCTCCTGTATTGCCTGGCGTATTAATTTTCTTCTCTGTTTATCCTGCTGCCCTACAGCACTGTTTCACATAATATGAGTGTGATTATGAGACTTCGAAGATAAAAACCTATCAGTGCATCTGTTTTGATCTTTGAATCACCTCAATTATTTAATGTCATGTATCTTCTACATTTCATTTTGGCGACATTTTCTTGTATTTTATCTTACTGTTCTTCCTAAAATGTAAGAAAATGTGTGTTAAAATCTGGAGAATTCTCTTTGAAAGTTAAAACTATTTAAGACATTGTAGCAATATGTTGGACTGGTATGAACTATGGCAATTTATTTTGCTTGATTAGGATGCCTGTGTGATGTAAGTACATACTAAATTAGGACATTATGGATTTTTGACTGAAGAAAGTGTTATGTGTCATTTATCATTTAGATGTAGTTATGTAGCATATGATTTAACCCATAAACCACAATGTTATTCAGTCAAAAACTAGAACTGCAAAAATTATCTTTTAAGTGTAATGTTATAAATAGAATCTGTTTTCCCTACCAGCGCTATCTTTGTGAATAATGTTCAGCAGTTTATAGGGACTTAAAAGAGCTTTTCTAAAAGTGAAAAACTACCCTCTTTTCTAAAAATTGTAAGGGTCATGCTATGCACTGTCTATTTGTGGTTCACATTTATTTCCATTTATCATCTGTCTGTGGTTGTAAACATTTCAGACAGAATTTAATGAAATTCCATATTTTGGGCCAAGGCTACCTGTGTAGCATTGAAATTTTGTATGTTCCAAAACTCAGATTTCATATTCATTCACTAAAATATATATACATATGAATATTAATTTGGAAAGTTAAGATCCTATCTGAAATAAATAGTTTTCTTTAAGTCGTACATAGTCAAAGCTTTTCTAGTTGTTAAAATGTTTATTAGTAATGTGTCTCAAGTATGTATCCTCTATTTTTTAATGTAACTGAAAAATTTTCAACAGTTTCTCAGCTTCAAATTCACAGTATTTTACCTAATGTTACACTTTCCATGTGTTTAAGAAAACCGAAACTGCTTTAGGAGTACATAAGTAAACTAGTTATTAAGTGTTTATTCAATTTTGCACCTTTTCCACAATCTAGCCTGTGCTTTTTTAATCCACACATGTAAATAAGCAAATACACTAATACAACTTTATAAATATCCCTAATAATAATCATACAACCTTTGCATAGTAGTTCTTTTGCTTGTTTAAAACTAGGTATTCAGTCTTAAGGAGAAATGTCTTTTTATTTTAAAAAAAAGTATGAAAAATTTGTCTTAAAAAGCAATCTAATTTCTCCTCATGATCTACAGAGGCAAGGGAGAAATATCTGAAGGAACAATTGTCTTAAATTTCATTGCTGCTTTAGTATTACTTCAATCAAATGTGAAATATCAGCATGTCTGCACAGCATGAGCAACTGCATTCTGTTACTCTGATGAACAGCAGAAGCACAAATGAGGAATGTGAGAAAGAAAAACCCTAACTGAAAACTGATTACTTACAGTGCTACAGTGACATTAAATATAATCAGACAAGAAGATATCTAACTGTGTGTCCAATTTTAATGGAACAAATAAAAGATGGAACCAAACCAATCTGGTTTAATTAATTTAAAAGAATAGATGTCTCAGTTCCTAGAAATTAGTCCTCATTCATTCTCATTCTGCCAGAAACAAAAATGTGCCAATCTTCTTTGCATAGTTACATAGGCTTTTTAATATTAATTTTAGTTTTCTCTGTAGCCCCTCTCAATCACTGAGCTCTACAGATCCTACCAACTCAGAGGGATGTAGATCCATGCCTATCCCACACTGGATAATGTATGAAATAGCAGAACTAGAGGAATCTGAATAAACTTTGAATCACAATAATTTGAAAATTCTGTCACTGTACCTGGCAGGTTTGGGGGGGACATTGTTTTGGGGTCTTTTTTGACTATTTCTTCATTCAGGAATGAATGAGATTTCAGAGAAAATGGCGTTTTCTTTGTTGGATGACAGTATAGTGTTCAAAACTCTCCTTTTGTTCATGGGTATTGCGGTACAGCTTAGTGTTCTTTTTGGGTTTTATAAACTTATTTAATCACCAAACCAGCTGATATTTAAAATCCTGTTATTGATTGGACTCAAGACTGTATTACACTATTAGTGTTTGTATTTGGCAAAAGAATTATATCTTGAGGTTTCACTGTGTTAGGGTAATAGACTTTCTCCCTGTCATTGTTTAGAGACCATTAAATATCTAATAAGCTGGGATGGAGATCAGTAGTGTGAATTTCATAGATGGGAATTTGAAAAGAAGCCATTAATTTTCAATGTGGTATGAGAAAATACAATGGAAAATAAGGAAGAAAGAAGGAAAGTAGGAAAGAAGGAGAAAGAAAGAAATTCCCCTCCGTTTATTTTAGTGTATTTTCTGTTTAGAACTGTTAATAAAAATCTTCACAATAGTAATATAATAAACTTTTGTAGATCCATTTTTTTAAGAGTATGTGACATACAAAATCTCAAAGGATAGAACATGCAGTATAAACCTTCTTTTGAGGTATTTTTATACTGTTGGCAAACTTACTAACTGATTGACTATTCATATGAGTGTAAGATTTTTCTTCCTGAACTGTTTACTTGCACGTCAATTACTGACACTTAAGACATTTTTCCCATGCCTAATTATTGTAGAAATCAGTTTCACAAAGAAATTTCAAAATAGATCTCTTCCATTAGCAGCACTGTATGAAATATGGGTTGGTCTGTTTTCTATAGCAGTCGTGTACCAGTGCATACTGGAAATTGCATTTTATTACTAATAGCATGCTTATAAATCAAAAATCGCATGATGTCTCTACTCTCCATTTAGACATTCTCCAGAAGTAGGCATAGTGGTGACTCATCTCTGTTACTCTTTAAGGATTTGATATGAAATTACTCAAACTTAATCGTATGGAATTAGATTCTAAAATGGGTTTGAATAAGTTCTGGTTCATGCATCTATGTAAGAAGATCTGCAAGTAGTGGTAAAAAGTCAAGAGCCTTCTGGTTACTTCTTAGCTGTATATGAAGTCTGTCAAAAATAGTGCCTTAAAACTGTTTGTTAATTTGCCATTCCTAAGCACAGAGGTTCAAAAATCCTAAATAGGGATTTTTGAGGGCGGGGGAAGGGTGGTCGGGGGAGAGAAGAAAATAACCTGTCATTATTTAGAAATAAAACTTGTAAGATCATATCTTTTAGTGTATAATTCTGTATTTGTATGTGGAGACTGTATCAAAGTTGCGGTGTAAAAACTACTAAAAAATTACTTTGTTTTGTATTCCTGCCTAGTTTTTACACTTCACTTGCATTAGATTCCTCTGATGTGATCTGTCAGCAAGTATATAGAATTACTTCAGGGTGATTTTAATGAGATAATAGACCTTTAACATCCACTAAGTGTGTGGTTTGGCTTTTTTGTTGTTACCAGTACAATAAATATATGTTCCAATGTTTTTAGATTGTCGTAACAGGCACCTTTTATGCAAATATGTGATTGTAAGTGAACTGCCAATGCACCATATTGTTTCAGTAGTTCAAGTTTAGTAGCAGTGTAAAATTTGACAGATATCAGCTTACTTGCATGAAATATTTGCAATTCATTTCAAGAAAGTGTCTCAGGAATTTGTCAACACTATTGATTTTTCTGTCAGATAGTCTACATGGGCTGGACGGAAGAACGGGAACAAGACTCCCTTCAGGATCGAATGTACACACCAAAGTTTCTAGCACTGAGGGGATCTTCCCTGTATAAATTTATAGCACCTCCAGTAAGTATATTCTTTTTGTGCTTAGGAGCAATAAATATTATTAATAAAATAATTTAATGTAAAAGGTACAAGGCTTTCATAATGAGATAACACTCATAGAGCTAACAGGATTGCACCTTAAAGCACTGAAAAGTTCAGGGTATGTGGTATAGGGGTGACAGAAAATAGCTGTTCAGCATGGCTGTACTTGGGCATCTGACAAAAATTTTCTTTCCCACATTTACCTGTGCATTTAGAAAAATACGAGAGAAATATATTTGTACTAAAAAAAGGCCTTTTGTTTTCCTATGGCAAACAGAACAAGCCTTAGGCAAGATGGTCAGATTTACCAGAACTATCATTTTAAAGTCAAAATGCTGAGATTTGGGGAAATATTAATGCTTTTTGCATGCTGTGAAAATGTCAATATCTCTGTATTTCAGTTTTATCCTGTATGTAACTTTAATGCTGCTTTGGAGAACAAAAGGAAGGTAGGAAAGAAAATGATTTTTTTTAGGTTAAACGTATTAACTGAAATCTGACTGGTAACACTGGACAAAATTTTAGGTGCAGACTCATACTCAGCAATTCACTTTCAGAGTTTTATGGTATGTCTAAACTGCAATAAAGAGAGATGTGCCGTAGCTGACTTCTAAGCCAGTAGCTTATGAGCCAATAGCAGTCCCATACCAGCAGCAGGGAGAGTTGTATGGATTATTTGTTCTGTTTATTGAGTGACCTTTCTCACTGCTGCTAAATCCTATGTTGCCAGATTCAGGCTGTAGCTCCTTCCTGTCGTAATCATATAGTAAAAGAATAGTTTGAGTTGGAAGGGACCTTTAGAGGTTGTCTATTCCAGCCCTTCTCCAGTGAACAGGATATCTTCAACAAGATCACATTGTTCAGAGCCCCATCAAATGTCATCTTGAATGTTTCCAGGGATATGACTTTACCACTTCTCTGGGCAACCTGTTCCTGAAGTAGTTCAAAGCCAGCTTGCAAGTCTTTACATCAGTCATCAGTCTCTATTCATCTTTGTTTAGCTACGTGTTTAAGAACATGTGAAAGACGAAGAATGGATGTCCTTATGAACTGAAAACTTCATGTGTGAAAACGTTGATAGGCTAGTTAACTGGTATGGGAGTTTGTCTGTCCATGGTTAGTAATGCAAGTTTGGCTTTTGTTGATGGATATTTTTGGGGATCAGATAGAAGTGTAGGATTATGTGATCTTTATTCAAAAGCAGCTCTTCTGGCTTTGGCAGACCTGCTGCCCATCAAATGAAGTCACTTCTATGCAAGACTGAAGACAAGCGCAAACAATCCCAAGAGCTCCCATTCAATACAGGCCTCTTTACTGAGGATTCAATCAAAAGTGTCCAGGAGTAATAGGCTGCTGGTGGATAAATGGGTAAAAGGTAATGTGAGACGAAAATATTTGTAATAGGGCTGAATCCCAATAATGTAAGTTAGAACAATTTTGGCAAGCTACTGCTGTATGAGGTAAGCCACTGATCCTTAAACTCTTCACTGGTTTTATTTCAGCTGAGCTGTGTGCACAACATGATTTTATTTTGCCAGATTCTGGTTCTTAATCTAAAATAGAAAGACAGTTTAAACAGAGAGAAAAATACTTTCCCTCCTTGGAGCAGGAGGGAAGCAGAATGACAAACATGCTTTTTAAAGGACAAGCAGAGGAAGAGTTCCTATAGAGCTACCTTAAAAACATGTAATTTATGTAATAATTGTACTTTTATGTGCCCAGCAAAATTGTCTTATCAAAGGCTGTAGTAGTCTTGTTAAAAGGACTTCTAAATCCTATTTTCTATATGCAAACTCTTATACACACAGTTATGTTTGCTATTCTGCAGATATATTTGTTCATTTCTTCCAGGGATTATGAAAGATTAAGAACAAACTTTCAATGCTGGAGTTTCAGACTTTCTATTTATGAGATGCATAAAGTGTAATTATAAGAAGAAAACCAGTTTTAATTATATTTGAAATATAAACTTCTTGGATTAAATTGTTTCATGAACAGAGATATGCTGCCAACTTTTTAACCAGACAATCAAAGGGAAGTATTTCCCTGGTCATTGCCGAAGTCTACCACATTAGGGAGGCAAGTGTTCAAACAGTATGTGTCAGTGGCCTACTCTTGCCTCTTTTTTAAATCTGTTTGGTCAATAGTACTTCTACTTTCCATATATGGACAAATGAACAATTTTTACATATATTATTTGCATTTTGCAAGCTTTAAACAAAATTGCTTTTTTCCTCTTTCTTTTATTTCCTGGGGATTCTTTTTTTTGTTTGTTTTGGTTTTGTTTTTATTATTAAGTATGTCAAGTCTGGTGGGTTTCATGGTAGATGTTAATGTCAGAGAGAATGGACTTAAGTTGAGAAAGTGGTGCTAATACCTTTTCTTTTGCTGCTCGAGCTTTTAAAATAAAATATTATAAGTGAACAGGGCAAGAAATTTCTATGGATGTCTTAATTCTAAGGTTGCTTTTGTTTTGTACATACCTGTATAAGAAGAGTTTTGTTTTGATCTGAAAAGAAGTCTCTTTATAATCACAAACAAAAGCAGAAAATTAGGGGAGAAGCGAGAGTTCTGATATTTTTCCCCAAAGTAACACAGCTCTGAAAGGCTTTGGGTTTCAGTAGTAACTACTTTTTAAACTGATTTTAGCTTGTGTGGTTGGTGTACAGTGGAGCTGTAGGAAAACTCCCTTTCCCCTTTCTCTTTTTCTGATGAGAAAGTCCATTTTTGTCCACAGCAGAGAAAATAGGGTTTTTTTTTTTGTTTTATTTTTTTCATCCTTTCTTTCCTGACAAAAGCATTTTACAATTTGATCATCACATCTCCAGCTTCTTAAAACTGAGGCATAAAGATTATGTATTTCCAGTATTTCTTTGCTTCCCCAGTATATATCAAATGATTTGTTGACTCTCAGTATTTAGTCTCTCCCTTCCTTACAATGTGATTTAATACACGTATGTCAATAAGATAGTGAAAACTGAATTTGAGAATCACTGCAAGTAAATAAAATTCTAATAGAAAAAGGACTGTGAAACTGTATTTTTGAACTTTTCATTCTTTACTGTGATTTCCTCAAAGCATTTCAATTACAATAGTGTCTTTACCTAAAAATTAGTTAGGGACAGAATTTACTCATACAATCCTAAAATCTTTTGGATCAAGAACATTTTATACTAAGGCAAAGTTTTATTTCTGTAGGTGCTTCTTAGCCATGGTGTGTCTATTCGCGATTGTTATTTCTTTAGATAAAAATAAATTGGTCTCATGTAATAGTTTCTTCATATGATCTGGATAACATTTTATAACACGTTTTTCAAATAATTTTATATTCTTAAGTATTGAAAACCAAATAAGCTTATGTCTTTATCAACCTCTTAATCTTGACTAACAACTGTAATGATACAACTGTCTTCCTCTGGAGTTGGACCACTGCTGAATACTTCTTAATTTTTTTTTTCTTTTTTCATATGTAGTCTCAATTTTTATTCCATTTTGTGTGTTCTTCTGTCTTTTGAGACTATGAATAATTCTATTCTTTCTCGCGGTTTTGTTGGAAAGTTATTTATAGATTGCTATGATACCAACATGACTCTTTCCTTGCTGAATATGTTCATAGAGCTCTCTCAGCCTTATTTAACTCTCTAACACTTGCTGATGTATGACTTTATTGAACTCTTTTATCTGTGGGGTGGGGGGTTGTGTAAAATAGTTGCTTAAATTAATGCTGTTAAAAGCAATTGTCAAGTCCTGAGACAAAGAGAAGAAATAGACTGTTCTTTAAATATCGGTCTGCGAGAATTTAGGATTAGATTAGTCTTGGTAAGAAAAAAAGAATATATATATTTACCTCTCATTTCTTGTGGATTTCAAGGCATGTGGGATATGTGTCTATGACATTACATGGTTGGAGAACTTGGTTTTATGAATTTGCAAACAATGTAAGTGACTGGGAGCAAATTGTGGCATTAAGTTACAAGGAGGGAGGTCTACAGTCAAGACTCTGTGGGAGGAGTTCAGTGACTCCATCCTCTCAGCATCTTGATGTGGCTCCTACCAAATTAGGCAGGAGGCTCCCAGTAGAAACCTCATCATTCAGCACAGAGCAGCCTGTATGTGAAGACACAGTGTTGTCAGCACAACCAGACAGTCAGGACATCTCCTAAGTACTGTGTGGATGGAACAGTCTGGTCCCTGGTAGTTATTGCTCTGAGGAAGTGCTTGGTCATCCTGCATGCAAACAGTAGAAAGTTTTAGGGATAGTTTTGGGATTTTTTTCCCTAGGTAAACTTAATTATTGAAAGAAACAAAAGTAACTTACTTTGTTTTCCTGGTTTTGTTGTTTTTTTTCCAAGGTCACTACCTGGGATTGGACACGAGCTGAGAAAACATTTTCCGTTTATGAGATAATGTGCAAAATTCTCAAGGTATGATTAGAAATTATAAAATGAATTACCATGTTGTCAGACCAGTTGACAAGCCAGACACTTCAACTGGAAACCACTTTACCCAAAGAAATGATTTTTTGTTTTCCTTTTGAAGTCAAATCAAAGGTCCTGGTGTCAGTAGATACAGATCCAAACTCTAGAAGGAATATTTTCAAAAGGCAAGGTAAAATTAAAAATAAACTGATTTTGACTAGGAAAATATTTTATTGCACCATAATGGTGTACAGGTTTTATAGTTTTAGTTTAATGCCAAATTTAACCAGTATAACATTTCTTTTCCTGACTGAGGAGCTAAAGAAATAGCAATCATTTCAGTTGCTTTCAAATATATTGATGGAACTAACAGTGATGGCAATGTGAGATTTCACTCATACTGAGACCAGAGTCCTTAAAACGTGCAATATCATTCTGAAAAAAATTCTCTTTTTTCCCCCAGTTTCTTCTATTTGCCTTAACTGTAATAAATGGGAAGAGACAATGAAATTTGTTTAGGAAGTTAAAGCTATGATTAACAAATTGCATAGGACCATTATTGTACACTATATTTAGTTTTTAATTCTGAATTCATATATGATTTTCTCTCTGTTTTGAAAAGAGTGAAAAGCAGTTCTCCAGATGCCCAGCATTTCTCAGTCAAAAACATTCAGAGAGGAAAAGGAGATGAAAAATAAAGGAAAAAAATTGTCTCCTTCCATTCATCTGAATTGACTTCCTGTGTATGTTGGGTTTGGGGGTTTTAGGCCAAAATTATGTAAATGGTAATTTTGTCTATTTTGAAATTTAATCTAGGTGGAGATAGACTAGAATCAAAAAGAAGTAAGAAAAATCATTTTTTTTTTAAAAAGTATCATTGGGAAGACCTTATGTAGATGACACATTTCCTTCTTTTTATATGTCATGCAGGTGCACTTTCCTCTAGGATGCAGATTACAGATGGAACAGCTTAATGAAATTCAGAACTGTTTTACATCAGACTTAAAAATAAGAAACAAAATATATATTCTGGGGGAAAAAAACTCTCATTGCTAGCAATCTTGAACAGAATAGTGAAAGACGTTCCTTTATTGCTACATTGGCTGTGAGGTGTAGAGTCTTCAGCAAGGAGTATAACATCCCAAGTGGAGTATGTCTCATTTCTGTGTTATGGCCTTCATCTGCCAAGTGTGTGCAAACATTGACTCTTTAGAAGTAGTCATGTAGGGAGATATTTAACAGAAAAAGTTAGTTAGTCTGCTCTGATAAGACATTGCACTGAGGTTGTAATACAAAAAATAATCTTAAAGCACAACCAATCTTTGACAGATGAATAATCTCATGTGTGGCATGCACTTTATTTTTTTATCTGGTAGCCTCTAATTCAGGATAATGAAGACAAACAGAAGGTTGGAGCACCTTCCATATGAGGACAAATTGAGAGAGTTGGGCTTATTCAGCCTAGAGAAGAAAAGGCTCCAGGGAGAACTTATAGCAGCCTTCCAGTACTTAAAGGGGTCTGTAAGAAAGATGGGCAGGGGCTTTTTATCCAGGTTGGTAGTGATAGAAGGAAGGGTAATGGTTTTAAGCTCTAAAAGGGGAGGTTTGGATTAGATACTAGGAAGACATTTTTTCCTGTGAGGGTTGTGAGGCACTGGTACAGTGCTGCCTCATCCATGGAGGTGTTCCAGACCAGGCTGGATGAGGCTTTGAGCAACCTGACCTAGTGAAAGGTATCCCTGACCATGACAGAGGGTTCAGAACTGGATAATCTCTAAGGTCCTCTCCAACTTAAACCATCCTATGATTCTACAATTCTATGATTCTTTTATTTTATTACACTGTTTGAATAGAAATATACAGCACCTATGCCATATAGTTTTCTGTAATTTAAAAGTTCTTGTTTTCCTTTCTTCTGCCTTTTTTTTGTTGATACCCTTCTTGTTCACTATTTTTTTGCCGTATTTCTTTCCTCCCATTCTCCTTTCCCTCCTGTTCTTGTATACCTGGGTAGGGATTTTTTTGGCCTCTTTTCAGCTGTATAGCACAAGTCAGATACAGACAAGGGGTCAGACCACAATCCCTTCCTGGACCTATTATGTGGTAGAACAGAAAAGAGATGCATTTTTCATTATCATCCTCAACCAAACTCTCTGGGAAGATGTTCAGGTCCTCCATTTGCCCTCCATATTATTCCTCCTGCAGAGAGGCAATTAGAGTTTAAGTGATATAGGAAAATCACTTATGTGTTTATCAGATTGTTCATATTCAGTTATTCCTTTATTGTCTGTAAACATGGTCAAGCTTATAAAGTGATGAAATATTTCAAACAGATTCTTTAGCTAATTAAAACCTGCAAGCAATAAAAAATAGAAGTAGAAAAATAATTGTAATGAAATTGCAGCTTCTGTCATTGGAGTATTAAACCTCACCATAGTCTACTTCTCTTCAGCAGGTACTATTGAACTTAGCTGTGGCTTTGGTAGATATAAAAGAAAGTAAAACCAAGAAAAAACAATCTCCCATTCCTACCGCTACTTTGAACCTCTGTAGAGACTTAAGATTTTGTTCAGTTTTTATGCCAGCATCATAAGTGTCTCCATTTTAGCAGTGTCTGTTTCTAAACAGATTTGCACAAGCCCCATGGATCTTGCTGAAGCAGAAGAAACTAAAAAATGTTACTCTGATGCTTTGTAATCACTTTCAAACTTCTTCCATTCCATAGTATCTCACATGCTGTTTTCATTGTAAATTTGTTTTCCTTGGAGAATGAGTTCAATGGCTAAAGGGCAGTCTAACAGGGTTTGAAGCAATCATATTCTCAGAGATTGATAGATATCATGATAGCTCAGGAAACCTAATGAAAAAATGAAGAAAAGGAACCTGGTTTCTGCTGCTACAGAGTGTCCCCTCTCCTGCATTTCTTGTTTTTCCATGGCAGAGGCTGAATTAATGTCATTCTTTTCAGGAAATTCAAGATAGAATTATTTTGTGTTTCTGCTTTGGAAGACACATTCACATGTCATTGAATCACAGAGATAAATGCAGGAAGATAGTAATGGGTGTTTGCAGGAGAATATCATCACTCAGTGTCCCTTAAGTGGGTTAAGTTCCATGTTCTTACCTAAAGTCAAACTTCATTATACATATTTAAGTGATGTAAATATTGTAGTACATTACCAGGAAATGGAGCACCATCATTTATATTCTTGATGTATTTTAGAATGACCACTATCATGGATTTTGAGCCAAATGGACCATCCAGCACTCTCCCAAACAATTCCTTATGTAGCTTGAGAGTTATCATGATTGATGGAGCTTTTCTAATGAACATGCAAGCACTCTGTTTTAGAAAAATAAAAAGCTTCACAGTAAGGATGTGGTTGGGTTCTTGTCAGTTGCTTATATTGTCAACAAACAGTCCCACACATGCTGAATTTATTAGCATATATACAGCTTCTGTGGATAATATTTGCTTTAAGTGAAAGGACTTGAATGCTGTCTGTGTCAACTTTGATGTGAATTTGCCCAGGATTTTGAAGGAGTGCTTTATAACTAATGTTTCCCAAGGATATTTCCATCTGTACTGATCAGGCTGCTGGATATCCTGAGGAGGAGAGAAATATATGTCATATGCCTTCAAAACTGAGTATGTTGGTCAGGTCTGCCACACCACCTCTCTAGATCCAGAAGGAATGTGAATCTTGGTCATGTCCCTTTTGTGAAAGTGAATCAATACATGTTATGACAACTTACTAATCAAAAGGTGTCTGCATTACATGACTTGCTAGGATTGGAACGAGATGTTTCAAAAACTTTTTCCATATTTAGATTCATATTCAGTAGAAACAAGCTTGCAACTTTCACCCAAATATGCTAGTATTCTCTCCTGCTGTATGTTGGCAACTTCAATAACTGTCCCTCATTCAGGTCAGGACTTAGTACTAAGTATGTCTGAAAACATTTTTTCTCCTTCTTCCACTCCTTAATTCTGATTAAAAGTCCTATGAACTTAACAAGAGCAATTGTGATTAGACTTACTTAAGTCTATCTTTTTAAATTGAATTGCAGTTTTCCTCAGCTAGAGAGATTTCTTTAAGTTCCTTTTCATGACAGAAGCACTACAGTGGAGAATATGAACTGCCAGATCCTACTGAATATTTCAGTGCTTTAATATGAGAGAATACTTCCACTTCTGATAATGGTAAAAATATTAAAACAATAAATAAATATTAATGTCTATACCCATCAGAGAACTTCACTGATGTAATGATCAGTAAAGTATTATAGTTCAAACATGTTATATAAAACTCAGAACTCAGCTGTCACCATGGCCTATAATTTTTCACAATTGCCTGCATGTGTGTGTTGTGCTTTCTCCTTCAGCATCCATTTCAAAGGCTCTGATTCTTCTCATAAACCACATAGGAAACTGGGACACCGTTTTTAATTTCTAGGGTTCACTCAGCCTCAAAGCGCCTAAGAGGCAGGATTGTTTGCACCTTAATCAGAGACGTCAGAAACTATTATGTGTTTTCTAACTAGTGGATTCATATTTATAATAGTCCTCTCATAAATCACTATTTTGTTGTTACTTTTGTTGTTCTTTTTTGCTGTACTGTTGTTCTTTTTCTTTTTTTTTTCTCCCATCAGATTACAAGGAAAAGAAGGGGGGGGATGTGCAAATTTTAAAAAAACTCTCTTTTGACTATATGAAAACCAGTCTTATAAAGTCAACAAAGGAGTACTGATCCTCTAATGCAATGTTTATAATTTTAGATATCAAAAATATTACAAAAAATGCCAAACCATGTTCATACACTACCACAACAATTGTGATTCATAAAAAAAAAGTTCTGTATAATTTTTTTGTAATACTGTGTAAGTATAAACCTCTTCATTGTCAAAATTTTTTGGGTTGAAATAATATTTGATATGCGAAGTAGGTAAAGCAGGCTGAGTACAAAAATCACATTTTAATTATATTGGATTAAATTATTCATTGTGAAATAATGGCAAACAGCAGTGGGCTATGTTTAATGGAAAAGGAACGTTTATGGCAGTGCAAATAACTGAAGACCTGGGGGAGTAAATGCATAAATTGATAAGCATAGGAAATAATTTGTCAAAAATGCAATGGATCTGTTGATTATGGTGTGGAAGCACCTTAACAGAGAGAAAATACAGGGCACAGAACTCTCTAACTTACTCTCTAACAGGAAGAGTAAGTAGCTAGGCAGTTTCATATTGGAAGATATTATAAAGTGTACAAGTGCTGACAATCAGTGAAAGAAATTGGTAAGAGAATTTGGTAGCTTTTAAACCACTTTATTTTTTGTACCACCAGGTTTATTCAAATCACAGCTACTAGGACAGCAATATTGGCATGTGGATGAAAACTGATTATCCACATTGAGCAATTTGTCAGGCAAGATAATCTAATGATAGCATTTCTGACATTAAAATGTATCTGTGAGTTGTTTTCGACAGAATTAATTGTAGAGCTAAAATGAAACTCAAAATAAAGTTTTAATTTATTCTGGAAGAAGGTTGTTTTGCCCTGCTTTCTGTTTTGAGGGATAAAGCCCCATAAACAGTCAATAAATTTCAGTGTTAGGATTGATCAATTCCTCAGTACTTCAGAAAAGCAGGTACTTATATCACTGGATTCAGAAAGGGGCAGCAGCCTTGTCCTCTTCAGTACTTTGAAGCTGGTTGAACTCTATGTCTTTTTGGTACTTCCTGTGTTTTTGATATGCCATTTTAATGTGTATTTAGAGTGTGTGTGTGCATGTGTAAGTGTGTGTGTTTTAACAGATTTAAGTTTCATTGATAAATTGGTAAATAAATAATTATACTTTTTTTTTTCCCACATGGGGATAAAGATAATTTTGTTAATTTTTTCATACAAATCATGAAGAATAATATCAAAAATTGCACATCTCTACCAGCAAATTTGCCTAGTTTGCTTGAGCTTGTGATATTCTTTAGCTTCACCCAAACATCTCCTTGTAATTGTGAGGAAATGTTTTCTGTAGTTCAGTCATCTGCCTTCTATCTTCAGTCAGTCTTGCAAAACTATTTGGAGATTTGCAATAAAAAGCACACTTTATTCAGCATATAACAGGAAATATATTCAGGTGTCAGATCATCTCTGAAATGAAATGTGAGGATAATTGTGAATGGTAGTCTATACCAGCAATATGTCAGGATGGTGAATCATTGATGTTTATAGCTAGTATCATTCATGTCAGTGCAGCTATAATTTCCTATTATATTAATCAAGGCCAACTTGGTGTCTCAGAAGACTTTTGTCTCCTTCCTTATTTAGCTGTTAGTGTCTGTAAAATCCTAGAATGTAGTTATGTTAATTTTTCCACTTAAATTTCCTGTATTTTTTTTCCATTTCTAATAAATCATTTGTGGGAAAAGGATCATATAAAATGCATGGGAAACTACTGAATATGTTATACATTCAGATAAATTTTACAATTAATGCCAATAGACACATAAACACATAAAGTGGAAGTACAGAATGTGTTTTGAAGTCTGTCATTAATATAGTTTGCTCAATGACTGAGGCATGCATCCTGATGTAATTCCACTGAAGCACTTCACACATACTCAAAACTACTTAGGAGGCATAAGTAATAAATGCCTTTTAAGAAGAAATTAATTATGCATCAAGGGAAAATTAGAATTTAAGCCAAGGTTTAGCCGGGTACCAGTTCCTTGGAAAAGTGCTACACTGTTGAGTGCTTTAGTTCTCAACAACCTTTGTTTTGCTTCCTGTTCCGTGTTTAATATTTTTGTCCTTCACGAGGAAGGCCTTTAAAAACCTTTTCTTACCTTTAAACCAAATGTATCTAAGGCTAAGAAAAAAAAGCAAAACAGAAAACCTACAAAAATTTCACTATGTAAGAATTGTAAGGACTTCTCTTGCGCATAATTTCCCTGTCCACTACTCAAATTGAGTCAGGCACTTTTTTCTGTTCTTGAAAATGTACGTAGCCTCTTGAAGCAGAAATAGTGTATGCTGTTCTCATTTCTCATGGTTGCTAGCATAATATCCCCTAACAGCTGGAAGAGTAGGGAAGGTTCTTCTCTTCCTAGATACCATGGGAATGTTCAGAATTAAATCTTCAAAATGGGGAGCAGACAGATTTTGCCCAGAACATCTAAATTTTTCAGTAGACCTTAACTTGTTGGGTTTTTATTTCAAGGGTAGCAAAACTTTCCACTCATCCCTGAAGTAGTTGTTGCCATTCCAAAGGACAGAAGCCCCAGGATAATTGAAAAAAAAAGTGATTTCAGCAAGTTGTTCTGTATATGTTTATATTTAATGCAGACAAACCAATTCCATTCTTTTTCCTAATTTATGTCTTAGAACTGATTCAGCTGTTCTGACTATAATGTGAGAATAAAAAATATCGCCTGACAGGAAAATAACATGGGAAAAAACCCAAACATCTACCGTTATTTAAATTTGAGAAAGCTGTAAACGTGGTCTCAAAATCAAAAGATAGGATCACTGTTTAGCTTTATTATTTATTATCGTTATGTTTACTATTCTGGGGTCTGTTCTTAAAATTCCAGCAAATAATACCTCAAAGTTTGGAGAAGTAAAAAATCTTAATAATTCTCCAAAGAGGAAGTTAGTAAATTTTTTAACCCATGTTTGTAATTAGATTAGTTTCCGATGTCTTTTTAGCAGAAAATAACCACCAATGCCTCTCTGGAAAGTATTAGAAATTTTTTTCTGCAAAAAAATAATCTGTTTTATGAAAATTTTGAAGATTTTCCTCATAAGGCATTAAAATAAACATATTTCTGAGTGGAGGTCATTAAGAAATAGGCACAATTATGGAACCATATCAGACTCTTTCTCTGATTCATGTGAGAATCTTAGAGATAGCATCATCTTTTAGTCAGACAGAATAGGAAATTAATTTTCCTATTCAGGCAGAATAAGAAAGTAATTTAAGCTTACTGTTGTACCTAATGGGTTACAGGGAATGAATGTTTCTCTTTCTCTCAAGCAATCAGGCAGATTTTTCTAATGGAAATTTAATTGAAATGAAAATATATCCTGTAATTATCATTATTTTCCCCTTCACAATGCATATTTTCATTAAATTTGAACACTGAATAGTATTCTGTCAAGTTTTAGTTTAGCTGGTATTTTGTGTTTATTTAAATGCTTTTATAAGCACACACAATTTCAACATCTTTTTTACATTTTTTGACATTAAAATGCAGAAGAGCTCAGATGAGATGAGATATGTATAAACATATGCATGTCTGTATGAGTTGTTTTTTCTTTATTACTTGATTAATGAGAATATGTGGGAGAATTGGTATCTTTTTTTCCACTGTGGAGTGAATGGGTTCCCTGCTGCCTATAACTGCTATTAGAACCATCTCCATAGCAACTAATGGTGATGTTCAAGAATAGTGTTCGCAAAGTTTCAAATAAAGAAGTAGATCATTAGAATCCCTTAGCAGGAAGGATATATGTTTATATAGATGGAGCTGACAAGTGAAAGGAGACTCAAAGAGTAAAATAACAAGGGCACTGATGCCAACAAGTGTAAAGGCATGATGTCATTAGTCTTTATAGTTGCCTTGGAGTTATTGCACTCTTGAATTGTTTGGAGAATGCTTTTTATCTTCAGAGAATTTAGGTGCTAGGTTTGAATCTTGGTTATGATGCCACAGCTTTCTTTTTGCAGGACTGTCTAAACTAGTCAACAAAGAAAACAGATTTTTTTGTTTGTTTTCTGATCTGTGTAATAAGAACTATTATAATTAATATCATAAACATTAATATTTACCTCATTTTAACGGCTGAAATAAAATTGTCTCAGAAGTCAAGGTCTGTTTTGTCTATTTAGGCGTATAACTCTGACTAGGATGGTTTTGAATATCTTACATGAATTGTTGTTTGTGTCAAGAACTGATTGCCAGTGTCACTAGTACTTACAGTACTATCACCAAATTACTCTTTATCTTGCATATAACTTTATGAGTAAACCAGACTTGTAGACAGTTTCTGAGCACCTCCTGGGTAAAAAATATGCCATTATGAAACTGATAGACTTAACTTTGTTTTCTGTTGCACAGACCTTTGTAGAGTAGAGCAACTAAACTCTTACTGACTGTAATAAAAGTTGAGTTTCTTGCATGTTAGTACATGTAAATAATAGCCAAAATATGAGCATTTAATGCATTCATCATAGATAAAATGAAAAGACATAAGTAAAGGAAATGGACTGCTTCTGCTTCTGGAGAGGGCAGTCTTTCAAAACATAAAAGATTATCTCTGCAGAAGAGAAGGAGATGTAACTATTCAGTGATAAAGAAACATTCTGCCTTAATTTGAAGTGACCTGCCTAATGAGCCACGCTTGGTTCCCTTAGACAAAATTATTACTCTCACTTAACATGGACATCAGTATTAATTAGTCAAGTGGGTGTCATACCAACCGGTCAGCAGAGATGCTGGATTATCTGAAGTTGGATGTAAGCCAAGGACTTTCTTTTCAGTGCATCCTTTAGCAGGACTCCTTCCTGTAGAGTATTAGTATAGTGCTGCAAGTTTTGTGACTGCTTCTCTTCAGAGGTTCTGTATTAATTAACAACAAGAACATCAGGGGAAAATGATACAGCTAATCATTAACACTGTGAAGGAGTTCTTTATAAATCAACATGAAATTGGCTTATGACCATCATTGCCTAGTAAGTGATTATAAAAACTCAGGATCATAGCAAATTCTTAAATGGGTACAATGACTTTTTATGTTAGCTGAAATAAGCATTTCATAAAACTTAATGAAGATTCTTGCTTAATGTAGACCTGGTTTTGAAGCTCATGACAGGTTTGTCTTAAATTTGCAGTCTTGAACAATTATCAGTTGTATTCATAAAATAAACATTTGTTTTGAATTCCTACTTTTATAAGGACTTTCAGTTAGCTATCTTTTAACCTTGTCTATGTATTATTTCCTACAATTATAGATTGTACCAATGCAAAAATTATTAGATACAGGTATCATTGTTGGATGCCTGAGCACAAATGGAAAACCTAAGAGAGATCTTGCTGGAAAAAAGAACTGCAGCAATACTAAAGGGAGACTTGCATCAAATTATTTTTACAAGTGGAATGAGATACCATTTAGAGGGAATTAATACCTTGTATGTATGCCAACAATTCTTTTAAAAGTAAAGTAAAACCTTTAAATGTATTTTACTCAAACTTTCCTTATCGCAGACCATCAACATGGATATCAAAATCACAAGTACATACACATCATCAAGTTAGAACTAGTGAAAGAAATTAAATTGTTATTCTGTAGGAAATAATAATTTATAAGAACTTCACAAAATTGAGATTTCAACAGTAGTATTTTGGATTTTTGAAAAATATTTTTCTGGTATAAAGACATTTGGTTTGACTTTTAGTTTTCATCTTATTTTTGTTACTTTGTTCTGTTAATGAGTGCAAGGTATCTGTTATTTGTCGCAACATGATGAAGGAGTTGATATATTCTAAAATACTTATGTGTAAATCACAGAGGGGAAATGCTTTTATTGATTAGATCTTTCTAAATAAAATTATGTTTTTGCTTTAATGTATAAATCTCAAGAGTATAGTTTAATGTTGTAGATTCCAGTTAGCTTTTCTTTGTCTTTTCATCCTGAAGGGTATTGCTTAGTAAAATCTAGCACACTTATTGCTGACAATGATGGTAATAAAATACACAAGCTTTTATTTAATCACTTCAAAGCACTATTCTGGGATTTCTGTATTTTTCAAACACATTTTAATAGAGATCAGATCTTTTAATACTTCCATTTTTCACACTGTACACAAGAATTCATTGCTTCTTCACAGCCGGTGTATTCTTCTGAACAAGAAAATGCCTGTAAGAGTGAGAAAGTCTAATAATGAAATTTCAATCATCAGAACTTGACTGGGCCCAGCTAAATAGAGATATATATTGTGTAATGAAACATGGCACTAAACTTTTTCTCATTTAAAGACAGGGATTATTAGTTCAATTTTCTTTTAGTGATAGTGATTCCTGTTACCCCATGTAATACCATGGTCTTGTTTAAAATAAGGTTTAAGAGGCTTTTGCAAAATTATGTTATTAATAATTAATTTCCCACCACCGAATGTTGACAAGAATAGGTAAAAATAAGTTAAAAACATTTTTAGTTACTTCTGAGATTGTAACTATGCAGAACTTCCTTAGGAAAGATATGTACCTTACACACGAGTTATCTGAGCCCATGCCGAGTAGGTTCATTTGGTATGGACCAACAGACCCATTCAATCAGCTGTATTACTGACAGCATGAAGGATTTAAGATCCTACTTAATGTCTCTTAGACAAGAAGGGCTGCTATACTTTACAAAGTAGCTTTTCTTCCCTGAAGGACTGAGGTTTGACCAGTGCTTTAATTCATCCAGTTCCTATTGATGGGGGTTGCATTGTCAGATGGTGTGTTTTATATTGCTGTATGTATTCATAAGATTAATCATAAGATTCATAAGATTGTCACAGTGCTGCTGCTCTTGTGCTCTGAGACCGAGGCTGAGCATGCAGTAAAACTCAGGTGTCATTAACAACAACCTACACTCTATGACCTCCTTTTTGAAATCTGATCAAAACATGCTGTAAACAGAATTGACATTTTAGTTTTAGCAGAAGGACCTGAGTGGAAAGAAAAGAAAAAAGACACAAAAGTATTTGTCCTAGAACATAGACTGTTATAGCGGCATCTAGCTAGTTCAACTATACAACCCTTGAAACATTTGGGGAAAAAACAATCTGTAAGAATTTTTTTTTTTTTGCAACACTGTTTTTAAGGTCTAACAGGCTACATTCATTATGATTTTTCCACCCATGACTTATTGCTATTAAGCTACTAAGCTTAGGACTTTGATGAAAGTAAGGAAAGAGATTGTTCCACAGTGACTAGTCATTTTAAAATTTATTCAGCTCAGTTTTCTCATGGTGACTGCAAAGAGAGGTTGTGTTGTCTTGCTTATCCTTCTATAAACTGTAAAGCAGTTTTGAACCAGGAGCATTCGGGAATGTGTGGTGTATGACTTTCTTGAGCAGTTTTCTCACATGTGTTCTGAATGAAAAAAGGACAATACTCACTCTACCATTGCCTGTTTGCCTGCCTGAGAATAATAGATTCATACATATTCCTGTTTCATATACTTCTGTTCTTGGTCAGCTTTAAGTTCTGACTCTCTTCCCCAACACAATGTAAAGTGCTCTTCTAGCTTGTGTCAGCTAGTTATGGTCTCCCCGGTCTGTTCATGTTGTGTATAATCAGAAGACAATACTGTCCTGTAAGTCTCCTTTACTGATCTCAGGGAAGACAAAGCAGGTGGACTTTTCATACTGCTTAAATAAATCTCTTGATTCCTTTGGCCAGCCTTCCAGACTGCGGTGAGTGAATTAAATAGGTCAGAGAAGCTGATATTTGTGATCTTCTCATGTGAATAGGAAGTGGACACCTTTTATCAAATTGATCTAATTTAAAAGTGTAGATAATATTTTTGAGAAGTGATTTGTTAAAATATTGTAAGCTATGCCAGATGTGCTGTGTTGTTCTGTAACTTTCTCAATACGTGTACTGTTCATTGAAATATCACTGTTGAGACCCAAACTCCAATTTTCAGTCCCTCAGGTCTCAATAGTTGCTACAATGTTATGTCATTAAAAATGCCATTTAAAAAATGCTAGGTTTGAGGCATAGATGTTTACAATTTAAAATATTAATTGATGTATGCCAGATTATATAACTCCAGGTTTTCATCAGGACAGTGATTTACTGGACCGACGGAAACATTGCTTCAGTGTTCAGTCTGAATCTGGAGAAGATCTTTACTTTTCTGTGGAACTAGAGTCTGACCTAACACTATGGGAAAAAGCCTTCCAAACAGCAACTTTTTTAGAAGTTGAACGGATACAGGTGAGAACCACTGCCTTGATGATTGCCTTTTGGTACATTAACAAATCAGGTCTATCTGCAATAATGATGCAATTTAGGAAATTCTCTGACCTCCTGCTGCTTTCAACTCATTGTTTTATGTACATAATTGCAAGAAAAACCCTTTTGGTGTTCCCAAACAGCTTGTGATCTACAAGCTTTGAGTTATTATGACTAGATTATGTATGTTTGTTACCTAAATTTCATAGACAGAAAAGGAAAACCAATAAGGGACAAACCCTGCTGTTTGGGCAGTCTTACATAATGTCTTACATGCTACTTTATTTGTTACTGGATAACATAAAAGAACCTTGCAGGAATTAGATTGTCCTCATCAGGGATGAGAATATACTGAGAGAGAAAACTTACTAGATGCAAGCAATAAGAAAATTGTAACTCATAACATCATTCTTTTTTCACATATTTCTTGTTTCTTGTATTTTTGCTTAATTGCTAGATGACAGAGCAGAGAAGGATGTCATTCCGGCACAGATTACTAGCAGATTTTTATAGCAAAATTACATATGATGCTGGTTATATTTAAAGAGAACTCTGTTTTTCTCACAGAGGCAAAAAAAAATATACTTTTTGATTTAAAATAAGAGAGGAGAAAAAAGTCACCACAATTATAATTTGCCTAATCTTAGGTGTTGTACTGATGCTTTAATTATAACAAATACATATGGCTTTATTAAATGTTGTCATGAATTATTCTGTATATAAACCTACTAAAGTCATAGTAGCATAGTAGTCTGTGCAAGTATTGTCTAATGGTCACTTTCCCAACACTCATTTTCTACCTATTCTTTGGAATGCAAGCATTGATGTTTTTTTATTTAGCCAAACTGATAGTTAATTATATGCTACCCTTCTTCTGACTTGTAAGCAAACATATTCAGATGGAATGAATTAGTATATACTTAAGACAATTAATTCCTCAAAAGCTACAGTACTTTTAATGCATGTTACCTCTGTTGGAGGCAGAGTCTGAGAATGTTCAATTTTTATCTTTACGTTCATGCACTCTGCTGCCTTTTACACTCATAGATTTCACCTTTTTCTCCTTTATTTTCTTGTCTCTCTTTCTGTAGCTTACTTTGGGAAAAAAACCAGAATATTATTTTTTTACATAACTGGTGATAGTCTCCTCATTTTTCTTTAATAACCTGTCACTATTTTCATCAATCCATTTGCAGATTAAAATCTGGTTTCACTAAATAGTGGTGGAATTTGTCTCAACAGGTTCTTTTATTGCTTTATGTAAAAAAACAATGACAGGTTCAAAATTGAGGTATCATCAAGTGTACATTTTTACTAAAACTATGCTTTAAGCAGTCATATTCATATGAATACTTATATTTCATTTGAATGATAATCCAGCTGTATGCAGGTTTGTCTTATTATGAAATCACATAATTTTGAAAATACAACTGCAGTTTGAAAATGACATTTAAAATTATTCAGGTATGTTCTCTACTATTCCATAAACATACAAA
Organism: Piaya cayana; assembly: GCA_013389865.1. Taxonomy (NCBI): domain Eukaryota; kingdom Metazoa; phylum Chordata; class Aves; order Cuculiformes; family Coccyzidae; genus Piaya; species Piaya cayana. The sequence goes on from WAAB01020226.1 coordinate 28,828, forward strand.
TAATAACAAAGTTCTCAACTAGTATAAATTAGCTTTAACCTCCACTGGAACATTAATCAGGGACCTACTCTTACAAAATTATGAAGAATACATCACAAATTAAAATATTTTTAAAATCTCTCGCTATAAATATGTAGGAAGTTCTGTTTAAGACATTCATACCTTCTGCCAGACATATATGCAAAAGAAAAGTTGAGGTAGGGGGCACAGTTCAGGAAATAAATGTGCTTGAGGACAGATAAAGAAGATGAACAGCCTAACTTACAATAGTTTGACAATAGTATGTGGTATGATATTGTAGTGGGGCCATTGTGATGTGTTGCAGTCACTCTTCAGTTAGTTTTATTTAGAGTTGTAAGAGATGCTAATCCATTTGCATAATTACCTGTTGAAAGGGAAAAAAAGTTGAAATGGAGATAGTTTTTCCTGACTATCTCACAGCATTTTTATATGAAGAATCTGAGATTGCTGTAACTTCCATAATGATGTGCAATTCTGTACGATTGTCAAGGTCCTTTTATATTCCTGCTACTTTATGCTATAATTTTCAGCACTTCCATCATGATTTTTTTTGTTGCTGTCTTTATTGTTTGTATTGGAGTTGCTTATTCCCTAATGTAAGTCATTCTGTAAGTTGCTTTGCGATAACAATGCTTTAGTTTGTCTCCATTGAAACTGAATCTGAGTTTGAAAGCGTGAATTAAGTCTTAGACATAGAGTCTATTTTCCCTTAGCTTCAGGGATTGCTTACACTAGGTTTATAAGGCATTCTTTCCATAATTTAAACTGTGTGCATTGAGGGAGTAGAGGCTAAGAAACATAGTACTTCGAGTTGCCTACTTCAGCCCCTGCCTGATCCACTGAATTACTTATAAACCCAATTTAAGATTCTGTATTCTGTGAAAGAAAAAGTAATAAGTGCTGAAATATCTTCTAATTCTTTTATAAGAGAGATCCTTCAGTTCTGATAAGGTTTTCAGGAGCACTAGGTGAGAAATCAGCAACAAAAACCAAATATTCACAGTATATGTTATTAACAATCACTTTTAGTTATTTAAAGTGTGTGTTAAACATATTAAAAAAAACAATTATGCAGTCTTCTTGGAAGAATTTCTGCATTTTTGTTTTTTTTCAAATACCGAATTAAAAGACAAATTGAAGAAAACAGATGAAGAAAAAATAATCAGAGTTAATGAGTGTCCAGAAGTTCACATTCCTACTCTGACCTGTGACCAGAATAATTTTCAAGTGCATACAACACATCCATAAAGCAAAGGACATTCTTCCTCAAAGAAACTAAAATCTCACTGCCCAGTGATCCTTTTGTTGTTCTGGCATTTTTGCTTCTGTAAATTGTTTTGAACATTGTGGAATATATGGTCCAAAGGCTTGTCTTACATGCAAGTAAAGAATAAGTAGAGAATCAGCTGTTATTGGTGGCTTGCACTGTATAATACTGTTTCTTCTTACCAAAATAACCATGTTAAGTTGAATTAGATAATATTTTTCCACTAATTGTGTACTGTCTTTTGTAGACAGAACCTTCCATCCTGGAAGCAAGGTACTTTTCCAATGCAGCACTGAACTGAGATTGATATGTTCAGTTTCTTATAGTTCTTGACTTCTCACTGAACCTAATTAGCCCAGTCAATGAGCTGTGCCTAAGCAGAGGTACCTATGCCAGCTCAGTGCAGTGCTGCACTGCATATTGTAGGTTGACCTCTGGTGTTCAGGTGAGAGGTTGGATTAGTTAAATGGCGATATGTATTTTAAATCTGAGATGCTGTGTCCTTACCCAATTTTAATTCTCAGTAAGGACTGTATGTCTCTTCTAGATATCTTGGACGTCTACAAATAAAAATGTAGTTTGCGTCTTGTATGAAGTTAGCAAGATAATTTTTTTTAGAAGCACATTTTTTTGCTTTGAATGCAAAATCTGAACATTTTTGCATATGTGAATTCATTAAGTTTTAAGCCACTGTGAAATACTTTACTTTACACTCTTTTCTTCTGCTAATGAGATGTATCCAAAGGTGATGTCCTCTCCTTTTCTAGCAGCAATAATTTACAATCAAAGTTTACATATTCATAGCAGTTTTATGGTGTAGCTTCTCAAAAAAAAAACCCAAACCACTTTTATTTGCTGATATCAACACAAATACCATATGACTGCAACACCACAAACCTGAATTAATGATCTTGTAATTAAATATTTGGAAAGGTTATAATTTAATAGTAAGAGTGGCTGATGTACCTTTATACTGTATGAATTCAAATTTTGTACAGCTAGTGACATAAAGTTCTTGCAGTGTTGGAAGCTACAATAATAGACCAGACTCTGCTTTCCACCTCGAAGGCAGCAGAAAGAAACCTTTCATTTACTGACAAACAGTTGTAGCTCATCAAGGATGAGGATAAGGCTGAGGTATTTAATGCCTTCTTTGCCTCAGTCTTTAATAGTAAGGTAAACCGTTCTCTGGGTACTCAGCCTCATGAAGCAGAAGACAGGGAGAAAGCAGAACAAAACGCCCATGATCCATGAGGAAATGGTTAGAGACCTGCTAAGCTGATTAGACATTCACAATTCTTTGGGGCCAGATGGGATCCACCCGAGGGCATTAAGGGAGCTGCCATCTACAAGAAGTCCTGACTGACTGGGGTCTCTTGACTGGAGGCTGGCTAATGTTGTGCCCATTTACAAGAAGGGCCGGAGGGAGGATCCAGGGAACTACAGGCTTGTCAGTCTGACCTCAGTGCCGAGGAAAGTCACGGAACAGGTCATCTTAAGTGCTACCACACAGCAAATGCAGGACAACTGGCCGATCAGGGCCAGTCAACATGGGTTTCTGAAAGGCAGATCCTGCCAAACTAACCTGATTGCCTTCTATGACAAGATGACCCACTTAATGGATGAGGGGAGGGAAATGGGCATAGTATATTTCGACTTCAGTGAAGTCTTTGGCACTGTTTCTCACAGCGTTCTGCTTGAGAAACTGGCTACTACTGGCCTGGACAGGTGCACCCTCTGCTGGGTAAAAAACTTACTGGATGACTGGATGCAAAGAGTTGTGGTAAACCGCGTTAAATCCAGTTGAATACCGGTCATAAGTGGTGTTCCCCAGGGCACAGTGCTGGATCTAATTCTGTTCAGTATCTTTATCCATGATCTGGATAATGGGATTGAATGTATCCTTAGTAAGTTTGTGGATGACACTAAGCTGGGAGAAAGTTTCAATCTGCTTGAGGGTAGGAAGGCCCTACAAAAGGATCTGAACAGGCTGGATCCATGGGCTGAGGTCAACATGATGAGGTTTAACAGGCCAAGTGCAGAGTCCTGAACTTGGGATGCAACAACCCTGTGCAGTGCTACAGTCTTGGGGAAGAGTGACTGGGAAGTTGCCTGGCAGAGAAGGACCTGGGGGTGTTGGTTGATCATCGACTGAACATGAGCCAGCAGAGTGCCCAGGTAGCCAAGATGGCCAATAGCATCTTGGCTTGTATCAGAAAAAGTGTGTCCAGCAGGATGAGATAAGTGATTCTGCACCTGTACTCGGGGATTGGTGAGGCTGCATCTCAAATACTGAGTTCAGTTTTGGACCCCTTACTACAAGAAAGGCATTGAGGTCCTGGAGTGTGTCCAGAGATGAGTGATAAAGCGGTGAAGGGGATGGAGAACAAGGCTTATGAGGAGTAGTTGAGGGAACTGGGGTTGTTTAGCCTACTGAAGAGGATACTGAGGGGAGACCTTATCACTGTCTGTAACTGCCTAAAGGGAGGTTGTAGTGAGGTGGTTGTTGGTCTCTTTGCCCAAGTGATAGGTGACAGGATGAGAGGGAATGGCCTCAGACTGTCCCAGGGGAGGTTCAGATTGGACATTGGGAAAAATGTCTTCACCAAAAGGGTTATCAAGCACTGGAACTGGCTGCTCAGACAGGTGTTTGAATCAGCATCCCTGGAAGTATTTAAAAGATGAGTAGATGAAGTGCTTAGGGATATGGTTTAGTAGCGGACAGGTACGATTGGATGTGATGATCACAAAGGTCTTTTCCAACCTACTGATTCTGTGATTCTGTGGTCTTTTAAGGCACTTGTCATGGATTGTTATTACTTTTGAGTTATTGACGGCTATGCTTTGTCTATAGACAGGCTTAAATGCTGCACTTTTGTCCCAGTGATAACTAAAAGAGAATATCCTTCAGTTTCACTGATGGATATCACTGTGTTTGAAACATGGATGCAAAAGCTCCAAGATGTGCGCACAAAGGTTAACCAACTGTTAGTATGTAGTTGAGACATGATTTGATCAATGAAAACAATTCACTCAAATATTTTGATTCCACAAAATAAATCTATATTAAATGTAAGGAAGTGAAATTTAAAATAACTACAGAATCTATATAGTTATGATTTTTTTCAATTTTCCTGCATTTCCATGTCTTTTAGAAGCTGTTAATGAGCTTTTCAGCTTCTTGTGTTCTGGGGAAGACCATTTAGAATCCTAAGAGTCCACTCAAAGAACATGAGTAAAGACACATGCTTTATCCTTGATAAGTAAAATGCCAAAAATAATAGCATATACTTTTGAAACATTGATAATTAGGTAACTTACGTTATCTCTATCTTTACAATTTGTATTTTAGTTCTTTGACGCATTATAGATTGTGGAAGTATTTGTTATTGTTTTGCATATTTAGTGGCTACAGCAACATTTGAAGAATATAACCTTATTTAATTTAATCTGGAGGGTAACATTTCTATAAAATAAGAATGATTTCTTTAGAGAACTTATATCAGATTTGGAAATGTTTTGAATGTTTTGCATATTTTGTGATGAAAAACACAAGTTTGTCATTTTGTATCTGAAGTCAGCCATAACTTACAGCAACAGTTTCAGTCATGGAAATGACACTAATAGATGACTCACAGCATGTATTGAAGTGTGATTTATGAAAATAAATAGATGCATAGATTTGAAAATATTTTAAAAGATAGGTTTTAAAATGTATTTCATACAATCCCATCATTTGCTACATGGTATGAAATACTATCTGGTTTTTTTCTGAGAGTTAGGACAAAACTAAACCACAAGAAACAGCGTACCAGAGGTATGCTATTTTACAGACACATTTATTTTTTCTTTAAAAGCTAAAAGGAATACATTGTTAGAGGAAGTTACTGGGCTCCAAAACAAATAAGAGTGTTCAAAAACAATGAGACTTCCCTTTTAGCAGTTTTCTTCAGATTTAGTTTTCCTTCATGGAAGCAAAGCCTCTCTTTACAATAATTTAAAAAAAATCAGCACTGGTATAAATACTTTGATTTAAAATACACAGGTGATAAAAATGGCCTCCTTACACACCAATTAATTTCTGATAATGATTTTGAGATGTATAAACATTAGAATAAAGTCACAGAAATACTGTTCCTAAAAATAATTTGAAGATATATATTCTGTGGTAAATACCTTCTCCATTTTTCTTTGACAGTGCAAGACATATGCCTGTGTTTTGGAGAGTCATCTTATGGGACTTACCATAGACTTTAACATGGGCTTTGTCTGCTTTGATGCTGCCACAAAGGTAAAGTTCTAAAGCTTTTTTCCATCACAGTGTTATTATTCCTCATTATTTCTTAAATTTTGGCATAAGTAATAAATCCTTCAAATGCATTTTTTTTTTAATCACAACAGATCATCTCATGTCAAACCTCTTGTGCTTTACTTCTAACTTGGAAGTGATTTCTGAATGATATGTGAAGTTCTATTCTGTTATGTGTTGTTATTGAAAAATCAATACCAGTATCGATCTGAAACAAATATTAAGTCTTCTTTCTTTAATTTTACATGAAAGCATAGACTGGTTCAGTTTGACGTTTCTTTAGCTGGTGTATTTTTGGTTTTGAGAGGAAATAATGTTGTTGGTTACAAGCTGATCTGTGAGCTTTGAAGAGAACCTGCCTTTCTCTTCTCCTGCTTCATAGGTGGAAGCCTGTTATTCAGCAATTCTCAGCTTGTGTCACAGGTATTTTTGTTCAAGTATCTGCAAAAAGAGAAATCAGTCATGGTCTGTGTCTCAAGCTTTTCCCATCAGCCTTAAAAAAGCTCAGCAGAACTGGTGAAATAATTTGCTATATCAAGTTAATAAATTTCTAGATTATATCAAAGAAAGTCCAAACCTCAGTAAAATAATCAAGATCCTACATGTGTTTGCATTTGTACTAATTGTTAACAAGTACTAAAATGTTAGCAGGCTTTATTGCTATTACTTTGCACTGCTGCTATAGAAGAATGTGAAATTTTTTTTTGGAGTTCCACTTCCATTCAATACCTGTTTACCTTTGAGATACTGCAACATTGCCACTGGCAATTACTAAAAATGCCCTTTTATCACCAGAATATTCTCCTCTATCTTGGTTTATTGTTGGACTGGATGATATTAAAGGTCTTTTTCAACCTTAACAATTCTGTGATTCTGTAATTCTGTGATTCTTAAATCAACTGGTCCAACCACATTACTCCACTGATTTTTACTCCTCTCACTCCGTTCTAGTGTTCGTTTGCACAAGGTGTGGCAAATTTGAAATTCAAATACTTGTATTTACATACTACTGTTTGTTAAGCAGGTAGTCTTATATAATTCATCAGTGAAATACATGGCTGTCAACTTAGGATTTATTACACGAAAAAGAGAATTAAAATGCAGTGTCTAAGAAAAAAAAGTCTGGGTTTCCTCCCACCTTCCAAAAATATTGTAGCAATGCTTTGGTATAAAGGTAGTTTGCATCTCCTTCAAAGGTCTTGCATGTCTCTGATTCTCAAAGTACTTCAGACTCTTTCAAAGCCATTACCTTTAGTACATGCATAAACAAAATTTCAGACAGCAAAACATAAGCACAAATTCCATCAGAAATATTACCATGTCCAAAGGATATGGTACCCTTTTGGTATGTCCTTAGAACATGTACAGCAGATTTCCAGATACAGAAAAATCTCTAGTAGAGATACACATTTACTGTCTTGCTTTCTCAGATAAGTCATTGTACCTTTCCAGTTGTGCAAAATCTCTGGAGACATCTTCTTGGAAACCTATATTACTTATATAACAGATTCTTCTTGACCTTCACAGATAGATCTTTTTCTTTGTAGCAAAGAGCAGGAAAATATTTCAAGTATGAAAACTGACTACTGAAACACTAAGGCAATCGTTAGCATTGCTATCAGGTTTACTTTCAGCTTTTCCTGCTGCCCCATATTCTCTACTGGATCACGTAGGTTAGTGCTAAAAATACATGATAAACTCTAACATAAAACAAGTGTAGCAAAAAATTAATGTCTAAATTCCATTTCAAACCACCTGACTGTGTAGATTAGGAATCTACTCAAACTCAAACCACACTGCACAACCAAGTAGCAGAAGATGTACTATGCAAGACCATTGGAGTGAAGCGTTATGGTTAGTGATGAAAGCCAGAAGAAAGCCAAGAAGGAATTTTTCCATCTTCCAGGTCTTCCAAGCTTGAGAAGGTCCATAAAGCATTCTAAGAGTACAAGGCAATTTTACTTTCTCATCTCGCCTTCATTTGTAAATCTATGAAAGCATGGAATGAGCCTATTCTTTATGAGGTGACATCTAGGCCCAGCATCCAAAAAAATGCTGATATTATAAACCAATCATTAATAGTGGCTGGGGATCTCAATGATCTAAATACTAATACTGAGGACATATTTACAGAACCTTAAAGCTTTCATCAAACTGTGAAAGGATAGAAGATGTGTGAAAGGATTTCCTTCAGGAAGAGCTTCATAGGCATTATTTGGACAGAAGAGGCAAGTGTTGAATTCCTCATTAACTGCAGGAAAGACATTTTAATTGCAGTGAATAGACTAGTTGTAACTAGAGCAAGCATAGTAAGTTTTGTGTAATCTGCAACTGACATGCAGAAATCTACCTGCAATGTTTCATGTCAATTAGTTTGTATGTTAAAATGCAGTATAGCACAGATTAAAAAGAGGACATATTATTTTGTTAGGTAGTCAAGTGTTAGTGTGAGATGCTAAGGATGGCTCTAATGCAATTGCATTAGAAGAGAAGAGAAACGATGCTGTGTAATGCGACATAATGTGTTGTCCAGTGACTGCTATAGTTGAATTCCTCAAACAAGCCATAGAATGAAAACTTGTGTCATATCTGCCATAAATGTGTCAGTCACATATTTATGAATACTTAAATAGGAAAAACATTAGTTATTCTCCATCATTTTATGGAAAGATAAAGGTTATTATTAGCTGAAAATGTATTTGGATAGCTTCATTATGACGATGGCAGGTGTAGGTTGCTTCTATGCTGGTAATGCTCAACAATATTGATATACTCACATAAACAGAAGTATTATCTAGAAGTTTAGCCACATACATTAATAAGCCATGTAAGTATTATTTCTTCAGGTAATGGAGTTCATATGAAGCAAGAGTTCAAAATCTCCTCTCCAAGAAAAATCTGAGAAAACAATGAAAAATTGAAAACAGTTTATAGGAAAAGGAAAACATGAATAAGATTTAAATTAATTTACCTATATCTTATGTATATTTACATATACATTTGTGCATTAAGACTATACAAAAGTCCTAGCAACTGTCACATGGATTAACAAACTCAGTATTAAAGAAAAAAACTCTATTTAAAATTTCATTCTGATCATCTAAAAACATTTATGTCTAATTGTTTACAAATTAAATGAATTTCTACAATCAGCACTTGGAAAATCAGTAGAAACTATTATCTTCCCAATTCCAGTGATAGGACATCCACAACTTCTCAGGGAAACCTGCTCCAGTGTCTCACCATTCTCATAATAAAAAATTTCTTCTTTGTGTCCAGTTTGAATCTACCCTCTCTTTGTTTGAAAACATTCCCCTTTGTCCTGCCACTGTAGGCCTTAGGAAAAATGTCCTTCTCCAACTTTTGTATAAGTCCTTTTTAAGTACTGAAAGACTGGTATAAGATCTCCCAAGATACTTCTCCAGACTGAACAACCTCAACTCTCCCAACCTTTCTTCACAGTAGATGTGTTCCATTGCTCTGATCATTTTGTGGTCCTCTTCTGGACCTGCTCTTACTAGTCTATGTTTTTCTTGTACATGTTCTCATCTATTATTTTGCCACTACTCATATCAAATTCAACCACTCTTTTTTGGATAAAGCTTAACTTGAATCCATGTAGAATAGACTTCAGAATTCAATGTCAGATAATTCATTCATCCCATCTCTCACTTCTCCCAGAATAATGCTGCAGATGCAAAATCTTTTAATGAATTCAAAGAGGGTCTTGGAGAAGTACTCAGTGGAGACATATAATTAATATATTTTTTATTATTATTATTATTTGTTGCCATTTTCAAATTTCCCAGAACATATAGCTTACATAGGAGTTTCTAAGGATGCTCGAGAAATCTTGTCTTATATGTGCAGTCTTCAGTAAAACATCAGGCAATTTTTATTTTACACTTCACAGTGTGCTCATAGTATTTTAAGTTTTCTTTCTTGATGACTACTAAATTGACTGTGAACTATATTTAATAGTGAATAATCACTAATAAACTGATGCCAAGCCAAGTTCTTCAATTCATGAGTTTAACAGTTGTTCAGCTATTTCAATATTTAATTATTTCAAATTAATAGATTTTTTTTTCCAACTCAGACTCACTACCAATGCTCATGAGTGGGTTTATAGAGGGTAACAACTCTCATTATGCTTATGGTTTCCAGACAAAAGCTATACAACTCTGTGTGGCTTGTTTCCTTGCTTACTGTCATTAAATCTTTATATAATACTTTTATAGGTAAATTGAAATTAGTGGTTAAAAGGTGTCATCTGTGCTAAATTTATTTCAAGACAAAAGCATCTTAGTTCAATAAAAACTTTGTTTCATTGTTTGCATAGACATATGGTAAATATGAGTAAATGAAGTATTAAATAGAGTTCATCTGCTCAAATCCGTACTGTGATATGATTAAAACAGCACTGGTATAATTCATCGAAATTTTTGTTGTGTATCTCCTTATTTCTCTTACTGATTTTCTGACTGATGGCTCCTAGAGCCAACAGTAGCTTATAATTTAGAGCATTTGGTATATTGCTTTTTAAAAAAAAAAAGTGATTTCCTAAAAGGAGTAAAACAGTTTCTAAGACTGCCTACTTAAATCATGTTCTTCCAGCATTTGACAAAATAATTTCATAATTCAGCTAAACAGCTTGTAAACTGCCAAATGTGATTACAAACACATAAGCTTTTCTCTCCCCACACATTAAAAAATAGTATCATATATACTTGCGCACTTGTTCTTCTGAAGATCTCCCTAGAGCCAATGCTCCTGTGCAAGATGAACCAACCACCTCCCTGGGCAGCCTGTTCCAGTGCCCAATGACCCTTTCTGTGAAAAATTTTTTCCTAATGCCTAGCCGAAACCTCCCCTGGCGAACCTTGAGGCAATTCCCTCTTGTCCTGTCCCCTGTCACTTGGGAGAAGAGGCCATTACCCTCCTCCCTATAACCTCCTTTCAGGTAGTTATAGAGAGCAATGATGTCTGTCTCCCCTCAGCCTCCTCTTCTCCAGGCTAAACAACCCCAGCTCTCTCAGTTGCTCCTCATAAGACTAGGTCTCCAGCCCCTTCACCAGCTTGGTTGCTCTTCTCTGGACTCGCTCCAGAGCATCATTTGAAGTAGAGGATGACAAATAGCATCCTCTTACTGCACTCTTTCTTCCTTACTGGTATTCTACTAAAACTGAATTCAATTAATCTTTGTGAATAACATTTAGATATTCTTCTATCTCTTGACTGCTTATTCAAGTTTTCCAAATTCTGTTTAGTTCTTGCACTATGAAGTGTCTTAGTATGTAACATCTGCTCTAGAAAGACTTTTCCTTTTGAGATGCTTTTCATGTTGAACATTATTTTTTTAAATGATGCAAATTCTAAAAAAGTGCAAAAAATTCTGTTTCAGGTGTTATAAGTTATAAACCATATTTTACCCTAAATCGAATTTACATTATTGTCTATCACTGCTGACCAAGGGAAGCATTTTTCCCAAGTCTTGCAAAATGACAACACATCAGATCAGGTCCTACATTTATCTGACATTAGCTAGTACACAGACATCAATGTTTTAATGTGTAAATGTAACTCTTTTGTGGATGATTTATGTTACATATGGACATATACAGATATTATGTTAAATGTTTATAAATAAGGTTTTGCAACTAGTGTAGCTACCTTAAGAATTAAGAATAGAGACTGATAGATTTAAAAGCATCACAAGATGTATACAGAAATTCATCTAAGTACTATTCTCAAGATGATCAAATATATTAAACTACTTACTCAAGTGGCAGTCAATAATTTACTTGTAACGTAAAAAATTGTTTACCCTTCAAGTGTAGATGTGTATGGATGTGTAGACATAGAAATATGCATGTTATAAGCATTTCTATTTATATTGACATATTCATTAAAATGTTTTTCTATTATATGCATGTTACATCATTGGTTGTACAAATAACGTATCTATGTGTGTGAATGTACATTGCAATATACCTACCTATGCAAAGTGCTGTGTCTATACTCCATCACATTCAGTGCTCATTAAAGCAGCAGTCAAAAATATGTATCCATCAGAAGAGAAAAAAAATCATTCCTCATAAGACTGAAAATAAACCGAAGTGCTGCTCTATTACATGGCAATACTAGAACGAAGTAACAAAAGGTTCCATAATGGCACAGTAGGTGCATATCAACAAAGCTCAATGCACCTGCCATCGTTTTTTCTGCAAACACCTTGCACACTTCATAAAAAAAGAAAATAAATTGTCAACAATAAATATAATTGCAAATAACTTTCTTTTTTTTATACCAAGATACTACAAAATTAAACAGAACAATATTTCTCTTAATTTCTTTAGGAAAAAGCTCCATATTTTCTTGGAATACATACCTTAAGATCTGTCTCTTCAACCTTCTTCAACCAGTTAATACACATACAGCATATTGAAATAAAACAGCATGTAAAAAAACCTCTCTATGTCCAAAGTTCAGTAAGAGAGAAAGTAAAAGGAAAGGAGGCTCACTTCAGAATGAAGATTTAATAGCATAACTCTTCTGAATAAATATTCGTTCCATGCCTAGAAATTGAAATGCTGAGCAAATAGGTACTATAACTAAGCTCTTAGGCTTGGTTCCTACAGTCTTATGTATGGTGGCTGGAAACAAACAAATGCTGGTAGGTCATCCATCAGTACTAAACACATAAACTGCGGTCTTTAAACATTCACTGTAACTTCAGTAATGGGCAAGAACAGTAATTTTATTTGGTTTGGCCTTCTTGCCTTTTTCCTTTGTCTCATTTTTATTCTTTATCCGCTGTGTCCTCCCCTGTCTTTCCCTTTACCACAGCAGTAGCAGTACCATATAGCCCCAGCAGCTGACAAAGGAAATTGCCTTGGACCATAATTCTTTTGTAGTAAGACATTCTCTGGAGACTGGTAACACAGTAGAACTGAGCATGAACAAGATCTTCATCCTACTCAGCTCCCTACTGCTGCTATCAATATGGACAAAGTGTCACTTTGCAAGAATGCAGTCTTTCCCAATTAGGTTTAAGTCAAGCAGCAAAATTAAGGTGTATCCCAGGTGCCCAAAGACCCAATTACTTTTATTCTTGAAAATAAGGACCCACAGAGCATCCACACTTTATTTAGTTTGATTTGTACAACTATCACTTATTTAAGTCAGATGACAAGCAACATTAGCTTAAAAGGTGTTCGTTCATTGAAATTTAGCATAATTCAGTAATATACTTATTCTGTAATATATAAAAAGATAAACAGAAGAATAATTTAATCTTTCAGAATATCAATAAAAAAGGAGGTAGTAGTGGAAAAGTACAGCCTCAGCTTTTTGAAGATGCAAAGGAAAACAAAGTGCCTTGCTGAAACTAATTGAAAAGTGGCCTTTGACGTTCTTCCCTTAAAGATGATTTCTTAACTTGACCAAGTAAATAAAAACTGTATGACTCATGTAAATTAAAAACAAAGAAAAGAAGTATATTTGGTGATGTGCACTGATAGGCGAAATGATGCCACTGCAGACTGTGGTACAAAGAATTTTACAAGTTCGTTAAATGAAAATGGTGGTTTTGCAAGAATAGAATTGGTCCATAGTGTGCAATGCAATATGGAATAGGCAATAATGTTTAATAATATATAGAAGGTAGTTCACTGAAGCCATAGAACACAAATTAATTCTGTTCTGGTTGGAGACTGTCACATTGACAAAATGCAGCTTTTCTTTCCTAGTGCCAATGCAAAATGCCCTGTATATCCTTGCTAGATTATATAGCCATCACAGAGCCATGGACTAGCCACTCTTATTTCTATACACATCCCTTAGAGTTAAATAAAAATACAGAGAGACCTATTTATTCTTTATTTGGTAATTGAGTCTCTATTTAGGGTAAAGGAAGCTCCTTTACCCAAAACAAACAAAAAACTTAAACAATGCTTCTGATCATATCCCAGATATCCTCTAAGATAAGGTAAGTGTGTTACCACTTTTCTGATACCATTATCTAAGTGTGAAGTGATTTTGTTTTTATTGTACTATCAGAAAATATAGTATCTAATCAAAATTGTATGGAGTTTAGTCCAGGATTCTGAAATGACTGGAATGAGTAGCAAACTGACATGTGATGTGAAAGGGAAAATATATTCTAAGGCCCTTGCAGAAGAGGTGTTCTAGATTTAGCACTAGTACTAAGAATAGAAGCAATATTATTTTCTTCATTTGTATGACTGCATTGAAAGTATCAGGAAAGTATTACAGGTACTGAAATCAATAGCTTTTCTTCCATGTGCCATTTATGCCCCATCTATGAAATAAAAATACACAGGTAGAGAGCATCCTTGGGTAATTATAGCACACTAGCAGAAGATAATAGGCAGTAATTTGGTTACAAAGACAAGTACAAATGACTAGTACATGATTACTTATAAATAAAATATTTCTCATTAAAAAGTAGTGGTGGAGAATCTTGGTCCCAGATACGTCAAAGGAAAGAAAAACTATTAATTTCAGTGAAGACAGGACTTCACTTTTTGCTGATTTCTTATTACAATAATTTAATAGTGTCTCAGGAGAAGTCTAAAATCAAATTTGTCAGTTTGTTTGCACTGTTTCTGTGTTTGCATTGCATTCTGGTATTCTTTGAAGTTGGTTTTATTAAACGGTATATGCAGCCTAACCAATCTATGAATAATAATTGTGAAAAGCTTTTATAACTTATTGTTATTATTTTCAATGTTATGCATGATACATAGAGTATTTGTTCAATTAAATTGTCTTCTTATGGTACATTTCTGAAAATGTGGAATGCCTATATCAGATTTTCCATTAAGACACTGGAAGCATGCAAATTGTGATGCTGGTGATATTTTCAGTATGAGCTATTACCTTGGTCCTCAGTTTCTGAATAGGACTGCTTGCTGTTATTCACAAGTTTTGTTTCTACTCATGGATTGGGAGTTCGCTTTTAAAGGGAATAAATAGTGCTTACTGAGTTCTCATCTTAGTCCTCCATCAAGGCTTGATAACGTTGTGTATGTCAACTTGAGGAGTGTCTCAGAGTCCTCACAAACAGCTGATGCCAACATCCACCACACAATCTTTTTGAATTGCATTGCAGTTTGTGCTTTAGAAGGAATGGCTATTTGGTCCATCTATCAAAACTATTTTAGGGTGAATTAAAATGTATAATTTCCTCAAAATTTTATATGTAGCCCTGTAAAATATTCTCAGAGATGCTGATGACAGAGCTACTGACAATTATACAGTGAAAGCACTTGAAGAGAACAGGCTGGTTTTATTAACTAAAATAAACCCTATTAGAATGCGTGTTGAACTGAGTAGCACTGAACCTTCAAACTAGTAAGTACTTTTCCTACAAATAATTAATAAAAACTGTTTAGGAATAATTTATATGACACTCATTTAGGTTTTTGGCACTTTGTTGAAAACCCAGCATGTTTTACAAAAATACTTACTGTATAGAAGTTGATCTATACATAAACATATGCATCTTTTTGCAAATTTATATCAACCTGTATTAACTCTTTGAGGCAATTCTGAGGAAATATGATGTTCAATACCACTGAAAAACATTCACCTGGCTTCAGAAGCAGTATAGAACAGTGTCCTCAAGGGTGCCTATTCCTAATGCAAGAGATTTAGCCTTTAAAATTAGAATTCAGAACAGTCATCAAGCAAGTACTGTGACACTGAAGTCAGCCCATAGGAACATGAAAGATAACAGCATGTGAAACTTTGTCATTTCTTCATATCACTGCTGTAGTGACACATCTCTCTGAAACTATGTGCTTAGGCAAGTAGATCTTACTTCTCCTTTCTACTTAAGCGCTATGAGGTAGTCATTCAAAAAGGCCTGGTCCCTGTTCATTGCTTATGCATTTTTCAGTAATGAAAAAAAGAAGGACATATGAAAATACAAGAGGAAATAACCCAGAGATCTCTGTCATGTTAAAAAGGCAAGGCCTCTGACATGTGGCTAAGGAAGCCCTTCTGTTGATGTCATGACATTTAAGTAAATATGCCTCTTACAGGAAGGTACAAGTGCAGCTGCATTCACACTTAGGCCCAGATGTGGACAACAGTTTATGTCTAAGGAATATGTATGTGAACACATATTACAGATTCACTAAGGCATTGCTTTTGAGAGAAGCACTCACTGTGTTAAAGCTATTTATATAAAAGAAAGACAGCTAGTATATGTGGTGTATATGCGTATGTAGCAGCAAGCATGTAACTCGAGTACTGTCTACAATATAGTGAAGATAGAATTTTTCTTACCAAGAGAAGTATCCTTTCCATCGGAGTGGACAAAAGCAAGATCCATCAAAATCGCCCAATGAATTGACTGGAGATTCTCCACTCAAGTGTTGTCAGGAGATGATACTTATAGTCCCAAATATTTGAATGATTCTTGGCGAGATGGGAACAAAGTCAAACATCATACCCTGTTTCTCTCTTAATACAAAATTTGCATGCATGATCTTGATCTTACCAAAGCTGCTTGTGTCAGAACTGAAGAATACATGGGTGCAAGAAGTGGGGTGAGGGGAGTGGGGTAAGAAGGAGGCAGGAGGTAGAAATAAGGAGGGGGGGTATGGGTGAGATCACTGTGAATACAGAGATGTGAACATTTCCATTATGCTAAGACAACACCAACTGTCTTTGCAGCTTCATTGCTGCAGTGCTAGGCTGTGAGACCTTCAGCTCACCCCAGATCCTGTATAGCTGCCAGATTTGGCCAGCACACAGCCAGTGGTTAACCATAGTATACTGTTGCTTTAGCAAGATAAGCACTTATACAGGTTGAACCAGACATATCTCTATTCCATAAAATATCTTGGACCAGTCTTGTGGTTCTTGGAGTTTTGGCACAACCAGCCTGGTACTGTTAGCTCTCTGCTGACATACAGCAGGCTGCAATAACCTTCTACCTTCTGAAAAGTTGTTATAACTTTAACTATCTGATTTACTATTGTACTTATCAATAGATACTTTCATAATCCCCAAGTAAAGACTGCTCTGCCTGTTAGGTCACAATGTTTTGCAGCATCATGTAAATCTGCTGTGCATACAAAACATGCAGTTCTGGCTGCATGGGAAAACACTTGAGCTTCTTCTGTAGTGGGCAAGGAGTTTAAAGGGCCTTAGGGGGTGTATGCTTAACTAATTTACATAATTGTAGCTATCTAGGATTTGGACATCTAGTTCAAGTTAGTTGTTACATTTCTAATGTCTTGTGGTACAATGAGGTGTGGACACATGCATTGTATCTCAAAGTGAACCAGTATTCATTCCAGTTCAAACCAGGGTGAAGGAACTGCTATTCACAAATTCTCTACAACAAAAGATGTTGCCAGGATGACGAGCTTAAGTATTTGAAATACTTTATATTCCTCACTTAATATCTTCAAATTCTCAACGTTCTCTTATTTTTGCAAAACGAGCTCTCCTTAAGGTAGACACCTTTGTGAAAAACTGTGTGAAATTTGTAGACGTTGCCTCTAGAGAAACAGATAGCTTTTTCATTTGGGAGTAATTTCATGCATTGTCAATGGCATTTTTATTCCTTACACTTTAGACTGAGTGTTTAATACTGTCTGTGAAGTACACTACCTGTTCTAGGAACTTGTTTTGATATCCTAATTGAAGGAATGCATTCTTGTTGGGATTAATCTCAAGAAGGATTTTGTTCACTCCATACTAGTGACCTGATCTTCCAATGTACTTAAGTAAGAGCCATTTCTAAGTAGGGCTTTCCAAAACTGATGTTATGCATTAACTAAAATGTATTCTTGAATCATGCCTGTGGTTTAGTTGACTGTCATTCTCTTTCTTCTGAGTGGGAATGAAGTAACTTGTGGAACTGCATGGGAAATGCTAAACTACTGCAGTTCCTTACATCATTCATCTTCATTCAAATTTGATCCAATTAGGAATAAGACCAGATAGCCTGGGATTTTTCTTGCCTTTCTATGAGTCCCTGTTACTACTACACCTCTATCCTGTCCTTCTCAAGCATTGTTAGATAAGAGAAAGATGATATCTTTTTTCTTTGATTGTTGTTCTCCTGAGATAAAGAGGCCATCAATGTCCTTTACTTTTCTCATCTAGGAGATTACATACTTAGAGAGATTTGCTGTTCTTGCTGAAAGACAAATATGTTGATCCCCCTCAAGTTCTATTCAGCTTCATAGGTCTGTAAAAAAGGAAGATTTCAATGTAGGTAGGAAGTATGGCCACCTGAATGGTATACTGGGTTAGTTTGCTTTTTAAATCACTATCTACGGGACGTAAGTAAACATCATTGATCAAACAAGGTGCAAGAAATTACACATTCTTAGAGATGAGAGAAGCTATTCTATTTTCTGCAGCACAGATTGGTGCACTCAGGAGGACAGCATTTCAAACAAATAGGATACAGTTTCACATAAATTGCCATATTCCTGTAGTTTACCTGAAACTGAGTGTACTTAACCCTGTTTATGGGAGCTGTTACATACACACACAGAATGAAAGTGGTGCTGAGATTAGGGGGTTTTTATCTGGAAGTGCAAAATTAAAGTATTTTTGTTGTATACAATTTGAGACTACTGGAAAATAAAGCTAGCACTTGCTCTGTGAACTGTGCATAGCTAAGATACTGATTTTTTTTTTCTTGTTCAAGTTACCGAGACTATTGTAAATGCAGCTAACTATATTTAGCTTGGTGTAGGTTAGAGACTTTTGCCAGCTCATTAATGTATACTCAGCACACCCTGAAGCAAGATTTAGGACAGTTTGAAGTTTGACCTCCCTCATATTCTATTTAATTTCAACTATATACTATTTCAACTATATACTATGTACTTTCAACCATGTTGTGTGATGTGTATGAAATCAACGTCTCCTCAAAGTTAACAGCACAGTGTGAGTGAGGATGTCCGCATAATTGTTTGAAACACTACTGAAATCACAATTAAACATGTTAGTGCTTCAAAATAGTGGCCTAGGGAGAGGATATCTTTAAATGAGGCTGAAAAGAATTACAATAAAAACAGCTTTTTTCCACTTTTATGCAAAGTGGAGTTTGAAATACAGTTTTTCTATATGAATCCAAATTAGACATGTAGAGAAGAAAAAACACAGAAGAGTTTTTCTAGGCAGCTGTAAATTGTATTAATTGCATGGTTTTTTTCTGTAGAACAATCTATGTTTTTTTCTCAACAAGACACAATATTATTCATAATGTAATTACTTCAATAACCACTAATATGCATAGAATTAATGATCTCAAATTCCTTATTAGAGCTCTCAGAAGTAAACTCAAAATAAGTTCTCACTACAGGGTTTCCTTTTATTATTTTTATCTTGTAGAAATAGATCTTTGTTTTTGATTAGATATGCCCTTTATTTCAATACAAGTAGATTTTTTTTTTAATGTGGGAAGAAAAAGAGGACTTCTATGGCAATTTATCACTTCAGATGGTGTAAAGTATCAAGAGAACTTCAGTGGAAAAAAAATCTTTGGTTTTTGGCATGCCAATGAATTTCCTAACCCTTTCTTTTTTGTTTAATCAGTATTAAATACAGAAAAGAAATTTCAGAGTAAATTCCATTTAGGCGTCTAACCGATCTGAATTAGGAACTACGTAAGTCTAATATATTCTTAGGGTCAAAGGGACATCAGAGGGCATAACAGTAAATTGATTTAATTATGTATCATTGATCAGCTATTTCTAATAAAATTTCAGTGATAACTACACTTATTCGATTTTGTATGTTTTTATATGTTTCTTCTTTTGCCCTTTAGGCTGTACTTTGGAGGTACAAGTTTTCCCAGCTCAAAGGTTCTTCAGATGATGGGAAGAGCAAAATCAAATTTTTGTTCCAAAACCAAGATACTAAACAAATCGAAGCAAAGGTAAAAACAGTATACCATTTATTTTATATAGGGAAAGTACATTAAAAGCAGTTGTCAAAGCAACTAGGGGAACAGAGGAATAAAGTAAACGAAATTACTTAGAAATGTTGGATTAATACACAAAATCAAAGACTGCAAAGAAAACTAAGGAAATTCCGATTTAAAAAAAAGAATTGATTGCTTGGGTTTTTGCTAGCTTAAATTATTTTCAAAGGTGTAATTCCATTAATAAATAACATTAAAAGGATTTGCTATATATGATTTAAGGCAAATTTACCAGTTCTCCTTTTTGTCATTTTGATAAAGCTTACTGAGCATTTGAGTGCCCTGTTTTCACCCTAAACTCATATCATGAAGAAATGGTGCAAAATATATCCTTAAGTCAAACTGGGAACAAAACCCAGCAAAGACCTCAAATCTGTTTTTATTTCTCTGAGAAAAAAAAGTGCAGGTTCAACACATATTCCCTTACAAGATTGAAGCTTTGTGTCTAATTCAAAATCAGAAAAGTTGTGTTTTCAGTTATGCCTTTGATTCAAAAATTAGTTGATGAAAATAGTAACCCTGAGATTTATGCTTAGTTTGATTTATATCTTTTGAGAACAGACAATTTACTGTCCCAATGTGTTTTCCTACTGGAACTGACTTAAGTCTTAATCAAAGGTTATCTTTACTAGAATTCCAGTTTTGGTGTAAACCTAAAGACTATTTTCCTGGCCACCTTTAAGCCTTGTTTTTGAAGTATCTGCTATGCTAATTTTCCTGCCTGTGTCAGAGAGAAGATTGCTGGATGTATGTGAAAATACTAATGCTCTATGAGGAAAAAGTAAATGGTTATATAAATTGTTGTCTAAAAGAGCCAAATATGCCCAGGATAATGTATGTAAAAAAGAAAGTTATTGTATTTGGGCAGTTCAGAGTTTAAATGGAAATGACTATTTTAAATAGCTATTTTTCCTTCATGCATGCCTCTCTGTGTTTGGTCTTAATTCTTTTCTATGTAACAGCTACTTACTTGGTTTTGAATGTTGTGCTCAATACAATAAAAGTATGTAAAATCTCTTGTTAATTTGAAGGCAGCGAAACGTGGTGGACCGTGGCCTTTAACACCTTCTTGCTCTGCTATATTTCAAGGATAAATATTTTCTCCTTATGATTTCCTTCAGAAATTGTCTTAGTATAACATAATTCTCTTCATCTCTATTAAGAAAACATAACTGAACAGCTTAATGTCATAAGGGTGAATGTCTTTTAAGCAAATAATTTGAAACTTATATCATGCTCCTAAGTACAGCTGAAGGATGAAGCATCATTGTTCTTCTAACATCTCTCTGCTTTTGCCATTATCTTAACACATGATTTTAGGACTAAAGAAATGTCATAGGAATCCAAAATGGAACAGTGTTCCTTTATTTTCACTAAAACTAGGATATATTTATAATTCTAAAATATTAAAAAAAAAATACAAACCAAGGGGGAAATCTAGATTTTGAAGAAGAAAATATTTTCATCAAAATGTTTCATGTTTTAAATTAAATAATTTCATTTGCCTTGGATATGTACTATTAAATTTACTGTAACTATTTTTATTACTTTTCAGACTGAATACAGCTTTATTTCTAGGAAATTTCATCTTTCTACCTTTTTCAAGGTAGAAATTCTACCTTCTACCTCATGAAGGTAGAATGTTACACAAAATTGTTAACATGCTTATTAATACGCTATAATATTATCTTATTAATTCTCTGTTATAAATTTAAACCTTTATACTGATCAATTTGGAAATAAAAATTTGTAATTTTTAATTCATTTTCTTGGTTATCAAAGCATACCAATTCTGTCCTGATCAAGGAATGCCAGATTATGTTGTCTTTGGTAGGCATGACAGCATTTACAGTGACTCCTTTTATCTATTACAACTTGCTTGCACATGAAGCATGCTGTTTAATCTAAGAAACATAGATACATGTGGCTATAAAATGAATATCCTTGGGTCATATATTTTCGCCTTTAGTCAGTTTACAATTCTATGGATAGGCCCCTTCACTATCCTTAAAGCTTTAAATGGATTTAAAGCACTATTCAGCATGAGACAAGGAGGAATAATCTAATCTCTATTTTTTGAACTTTACCAGCATTACAGAGTTTGAGGTATAGCTATTTCGGGAACTCTCGAGTCATTAGGAAATGTTAATCAGATTTTCAGTAATGCTTGTAATGCCAGGTTTCATGCATACTGTATGTAGGCTTTATTTAGAATCAGATGACAGGAATTTTGTAAAACATCTGTTAAAGGTTGTGATGAATATTCATGGCCACAGCTATCGTCACAGGTTAAAAGCAGTTCTTTGCTTCAAGTGGTCTGGAGACTAACCACTGTAAGAGGAAATACAGCTTAACATTTTCTTTACATAAAGATTTTTTCTTTTTGTTGGTTATATTACACAGGGAATAATCAGCATATAGAGAACTAACAGCTCACAGCTGAGAAGAAAATAAAATATATGAAGAACCATTGCCTCAACATATTAGGGATCTTAACTTCTGCATTCCCAAGCAGTCCTATGGAAACAGGATATAGAAAGTAACTTTGGAATGGCTAAAGGTAGTCACTAGGAACTGGGAGTGCTTTTTTCCCCTTTCATTGTTGACAGTAATACACTCTCTGCAGAGCCTGCTATGGTGTGTGCATACCTTATCTGAACCTCATGCTTTTCTTGCTGCCAAGATTTGTGTTCCCCTATCTCTGAATTACAGCGCTGGCACTGATGGAATGTATATTTCATGCACTAGGGTTTAGTAACTCTGCAAATGTGAGGTGGTCTGGCTGTAAGGTTTTGTTGTTGTTGTTGTTTAATATTCCTTTCACCATGGCCATCATTTGGCTGAATATGAGCCAAATATGAATGTGCCCAAATGGCAAGAAGACTGATAACATCCTGCCTTGTATCAGAAACAGTGTGAACCACAGGACTAGGGAAGTGCCCTGTACTGGGCACTAGTGAAGCTGCACCTTGAATACTGGTTTTGGTCCCTCACTATATGAAAGCTATTGAGCTGCTGGTTCACATCCAAAGAAGGGCAACAAAGCTGGTGAAGGGACTGGAGAACAAGTCTTATGAGAAACAACTGAGAGAACTGAGGTTGTTTAGCCTGGAGAAAAGGAAGCCGAGGGGACACCTTATCAATCTCTAAAACTACTTGAAAGAAGGTTGTAGTGAAGTGGGTGCTGGTCTCTTCTCTCAAGTAACAGGTGATAGGGTGAGAGAAAATGGTCTCAAGTTGTGCCAGGGCATGTTTTGGATAGTAAGAAACCTTTCTTCATTGAAATAGTTGAGAAAGCCTCCCAGGGAAGTGATTGAGTTCCTAGAGGTATTTAAGAAGGATGTAGATGTGACACTTAGGGATGTGGTTTCTGGGTGGAGTTGGCAGAGTTAGGTTATGGGTGGATATTCATGATCTTAGAGGTCTTTTCCAACCTAAATGATTTTATTATTCTATATAATTAATTCCTGTAAAAATACGGTATAAAAATCCAAATGCTTCCTGTCTTTCTACATTCACAATGTTGCACATTTTGTGCATGTTATCCCAAATGTGTGTGATTATTGCATGTTGTATCTATGCAGTAATATCCTTTAACTTTAGAACACTTGTTCACAATCTAGAGAATTAAGAGTGTCAGAGTGCTTAGCTATTGGGTTTTGATCCAAAACTTAGGTACATTTGTTATTATTCTAGAAATACATTCAAACTTGTACATGGACATTGCTTGAAAAAGCTAATTATCATAGAATCATAGAACAATCAGGTTGGAAGAGACCCACCGGATCATCAAGTCCAACCATTCCTATCAAACACNCTCTGGACTTGCTCCAGAGCCTCATCATCATTCTTGTGGTGAGGGACCCACAACTTCCTATTTTTTTTAGCCATACTGTCTTCATAATTGTTCAACATGTCCTCTTTATCTTAGTGGGATGTACAGAGGTATCACCACTAATGTTAGAATAATGTAGGAAAAATACTTTTTGAGAAAAAATGTAGAACTGCATCCATTCATCAGTCAGCTTTGCTTTTTTTTTTTTTTTTTTTNTTTTTTTTTTTGAAATACACTGGTCACCGGAGTTTATATTTCTAAGCAACAGAACGTCCTGAATAGAATGGCACTGAATAACTAATATTTTTATAATGCTGTCAAATTTTTTTTGAGTGTACTTCATGCCTGGCTTAACAAAATAAAGAAAGGCATAGTTTGAGACATACAACATGTGCTATGGATTTAGTTAGTTTCAGCAGGTATTCTTTTCACCTCAAAAATAACTTAACCTGTTTATACTTCAGTATTCTTTTCCCTGGTGTTTTTAAAATACTGTTAGTTTGGGGGTTGGGTTTTTTGTAGACTTTGCACTGATGCTTTGTTTAGCTTGTCTGAAAGTAATGTTTTGTTAGTGTAATGGTATGTAGTGTAGTGTAAAAGCAAGGGGGTTTTTTAGATTTAAGCAATTGCAGTCTGAAAAATCTGAACACCAGTAACTGTAGGTCACACCAATGGTTCCATGGCTGGGTGCCTGGCTGGAAACACCTAACTTTGAAGGTCCTTAAGGCAAGGTCCAAGTGGTTTCTGAGAAGAAAACCACTTAGGGGCAACATTAATCACTGATACCCTTTAGACATTCCAATCTGTAGGTTATTTCCCAGCTGTCACTCAGTGGGAGATATTGCAGAAGTTTGCACAGTCAGACAGAATTTCTCTGACTGAAAGATATGAAATAGAGCTGTCAGCTTGGCAGAATGTGGAGCCTATATGTCCCTCTTCTTCATTCTTACTCAGCTATTGGCCTTGAGTTAAAAAAAAAAAAAGCACAGAAGGACAAAGCTTTCTTCTCATCTGTAAGACAGAAAGAAATTCATATAGGTACCTTCCTATCTATTTACCTTTTTTGTTTTGCTATAATTTAGTGTCTCCAATATCACAGCAACTTCTAGAGGCTAGTGAAATCTCAAGACTGTAATAAACTAATAGTGCTGTGCTTTTCAGTTTTACCTGGCTAAGTTTTGGACCATTGAAATAGAAACTCCTTTGTATTTTTTCTGCTAAAACTGAAGAGTTTCTTAGATCTATAAGACATCCCTTTTCTATATTTATGTTTTCAATCATAGGATTATGTAATGTATCTAACAATCAGCATCAGCACTGTTTTTCTTACTAATTGCAATTTCCATTTGAATTTTGTAAGTAAATGTACCAGTGGTTTTTGGGAACCGAGAGGTTTTGTGCCTTGTAAAACATGCATAACTCAAAAGCTACACTTTAATCTGTACTTCCACCTTTCTCAACCTGCAGGGCTTCTTCACAGCTTGACAGTTTGGTAAAAAAAAATTGGTTGAAGTCATGCAGTTCTGCTGCTTCAGGTTAGCTTTTATTCACAGAATAGCTGAACTCTAAGCTGAATGCAACAAAAGAAAGCTGAATAAAAAAATCAGCATATGGAGATGAATATCCAGGAAATTTTCTTTGTCTGTTTGAATGTGGAGAGCAGAATAGGACAGAAATAAGGTTATCAGAAAAGGAAGGAATGTACCTTCAAGGATTTAGCATTATTGCTTATTGATTAATTAATACTACTTTAAGAGCAATAAATGCAAATTAATTTGTACTTGAAATTATCTTGTATAGAAATCTATTCTAAAATAAGGCAAGTAGCCTGCTGTAATGTGAACAAAACACTTGCTTTCAGGTGTGTTACAAGGTCTCTCGATGGATGCTTGCACTATTTTCCAGTCTGACATTTCTCTTCTTTTCAACAACATTCTTCAAAATACAATTTTCAATTAATCCTTGTTCTTAGCTTTCAGGGTTTTTTTTTCTGGGAGCATCACAGTGCACTTCAAATATAGAATATCATCGGTTTTAAATATACATCCTTAGCATTTTTTCAGAGTGATTGCTCAATTATAGTGACTGTGTTCTGAGTTCAGATTTCTGGCCTGCGTAGGTTTGAGTGATTCAGTTTTTGATTTCCCCATATCTTGCACATGGATCATCTGTTTAACATCTATTTTAAATCCAATTCTATACTACTATAGGTAGTTCATGTAACTGATGAAAAAACAAATATCTTCTCCTATCAGCAGTTTATGTCTGGATGAAAGTAAATGCTTTTTTTTAACCATATGAATACTTGCAAAAAATTGCTTCATTTTGTAGATATATTGTTCATGTAGTTGTATCATTAATATAGTGCAATAACACCAGGGTTTGTTGTTTTGTTTTGTTTTGTTTTTTTCATCTGAGGACACTCTCTATGTTTTCTCTTTCCATCTCTGTCCTTTCAATCCAGACTTTCTTTGTGAAGGTGACCGGAATTCCCATAAACTTCTGACCATCATCAATGACTGTCTTTCTCACAGTTAATAATCTGGGAACATTTGATGTAATGATAGTGATGTAGGGTGAGAGTAGTTTGATCAAGAGAAGACTTAGAAAGACAGTTTGAAGACCAGGAAGTACACTGATATTTGTAGGAGAGTGGAATCTTAGGTGATGTGTAAGACAACAGTCTGGGCATTAGAATAATAGTAAATTATATATTTGTGGTTGACAAGTAGATGAGGCTTCAGTTTGAATTTCTTTGATTTTGGGGGGATTTGCTTTTTCTCTATTGATAATAGCTTTAATGACTTAACTACATATTTCTTCAGATTTCTTAAGTGTTGCCTGTCTGCTTACTTGAAACTTCTTCTGAAGGTGGGTGTGCAATACACAATACCCTGCCTAGGTGGAAGTGTGATCAGACAAGAGAATGACCGACAGTAAAATATATATAAAAACAATCAAGGATGGTTAGGCACACAAAAAATCTTGTGGGTTCACCTCCATCTGCTAGCAGTAGTGCAGACCTGTGGGCAGCTAAAAGCACAAGCTCTCAGCAGAAGTGAGGGAACATTTTGTCTGTCACCAGCTCTTCTTTAAGTTTTATCTATTCATTAAGCTTTCTTGTGATTGGGCTAATCTACCAGAAAAGTATTGTCCCTGACAGATCTCATTGCCATCAATCAGACTCCTCTGAATTGGGCTGCAGCCATTAATCAGGCCTGTATGTACTCACCGCATACAAGACAGCCTACTGTGCTTCACATTGGTTTAATTCCCAGTTAAATATGCTTGTCTACATTGAAATAGAAACAATGTTTCATAGCAAATAATAATCTATCATTTGCTGAGTTTTAGTGCTCGTCTTTACAGGCAAGGTAATATCTGTGTGATGCTATAAGTAACAATAATGGTAATCCAACGGGACCTTCAGAGACTGTTCTGTTGCCTCTCCGTTTTTCCTTGAGGATCTTCCAATTTGTTACTGTTGCAGAAACATCTGTGATGACTGTGTTACTAATTGTACTAATGAACTGTGAAAAATCAGAGTCCAGAAGCTGTAATTATGATAGAACATTCAGCTAGTAAGGTTACCTAACTGAATCAAACAATTCATAGAATCATAGAATAGTTAGGGTTGGAAGGGACCTTAACGATCATCTAGTTCTAACCCCCCTGCCATGGGCAGGGACATCCCATTAGATCAGGTTACTCAAGGCCCTATCAAACCTGGCCTTGAACACCTCCAGGATGGGGCATCCACAACTTCTCTGGGCAACCTGTTCCAGTGTCTCACCACTCTCATGGTGAAGAAATTCTTCATAATGTCTAGTCTGAATCTGCCCCTCTCCAGTTTATACCCATTCCCCCTCGTGCTATCACCACAAGGCTTTATGAATAGTCCCTCCCCAGCTTTCTTGTAGGACCTCTTCAGGCACTGGAAGGTTGCTATAAGATCTCCTCAGAGTATTCTCTTCTCCAGGCTGAACAAGCCCAGCTCTCTCAGCTTGTGAGAGAGTTGGGCTCAAACTCTGATTATTTTAATAGACTTATCCTATTGATACATAGGGCTAAATGTAGTCTTTGTACAGATAACATACAGTCAACATAAGCTTCAGTTTTATTTTTATTAAAAAAAGAGAAGAGATAGCTGAAGAGCAACTTCATTTGAATGACTGATAGTTTCTAATCTCAAATAGCTTCTGTAATTCTTTGTTTCTTTATCTTTAAATTTCCATTGTTTTCCTGTCTATGCTATATTTCCTTATTTTGAAATTCAAGTGAGGAAAAAAATTGGCATAGTGTTAAAATTGCCTTTCTCCCAATATTTAAAAATGACCATGTCTCTAAACAGATTTTGTTTAAAATGGACACAGATGGCAAGTTTGTGAATCTTGGCATAAACTTCATCTTCTTTATTGAGAATTGGTAGTTAAGGAAGTTTAAAGATGCTCATGGGATGTTATAATTAATTTCTCACCATGTCTGAAGGACATCTACTTAGATGGTAAGATAGCTGAACAAAGCTTTGACCATTTGTTACATCACTGGACACTGCACATGCCACTATCTGCTTTCAAGCAGTTGTTCCCCCTCACACATGAGTAATTTGTGAATGTCTCCGTGAAATATGTGAAGCACTACCCTCTGGGAAATCTCAAGAGGCAAAAAATTGCAATTTTTTAGGAGTTTTTGTTGAATTTACAACTTTACCAATATTCTTCTGAACAAAAAAGTAAAACCCTTTGCTCTATGTAGACTTTAAATATCGGTGCTGAACAGAAAGACAAATAGAATATACCACAAGCATCTATATTACTGGCTGCATTTTACAGTGAAGAAATCTTTGTATGTAGTAAATCAAGCAGAAAGATGGCAACTCTGCAAGACCATCCCACCACTTACGTGATTTCAAATAGCTCAGCATATGCTTTCAAATACAACAGATATTTATTGATTAAATGCCATCAAAACCACATGTTTAAGAAAAACTTAAAAGATATAAAGCAGCAAATTTTTATATATAAAACAGTGTAGGTTTTATTTGTTTTCTCTGTAGTGGCACCTAAGGAAGTCCTAGCTAGTCTAATCACATAGTGAAGAGCTATAGAGATATAAATTAAAGTAGAAAAAGACAGACTTTGTCTAATATAACTAATAAATTTAAAACGTAGACTCTGCTCCCTGTTTTGGCCCAATGACAGTAACCCTCTCAATGACAGAAAAGCCAGATTATCCTTGTGCAACAGTAGAACCTTTTCAACATATGCTTTTTCTGTATTTTTTTAATTAAAGAATCAGCATAGGCAACATAATAGCTACCAGTAGGAAAAATGTAACGTGTGGAACTCAACATTATTGATCTTTGTGGGTACATTAGGATGTAGTTACATAGATGTAATAGTGTAGTCATTCAATTGCTATCTAAATTAACTTGCAAAAGAGCAGGTTAATTTAAATAGAAATTTGCATTAACAATCTAAGGGAAATAAACTGTCATATGATGTTCACTTTCCTTCCTCTTTAGCAGGTAGGGCCTCATGTTTCTATGGAGGTACTTAACTCAGAAATTCATCCTTTTTAGCCTCCAAACTATTATTTTTGAATGGATATCTCAGTGTCTAAGTCCCTATAATGGAGAATTGTCAGACATATTAGCAGAATTATATGAAGCTATTAAAGTTATTTCTGTTTGAATAGCAGTTTGTTCCTGAGTATACATTTGTGAGATGTTCTTTTGTTTCCTGTTTAATCTTTTTTTTTTTTTTTCACTTCTAGGAGTTGGAGTTTTCCAACCTGTTTGCAGTCCTTCACTGTATCCACTCATTCTTTGCAGCCAAAGTGGCTTGTTTGGACCCTCTGTATGTAGGCAGTCAAGCCACAGCTTCTGCTGCTCCCACAACTTCTGGTACTGGCAAATTAAAATATACTACTTGATGGCTCACATTACAGCACTGCCACTTATCAACAAGATATAACAATGTATAAATATTCATCAGATGTAGACCTTTGGTAAACCATGTACATGGAAACCAACAATGGAGTCAAGACATCTTGCAACATCAGCAGATAAATGGTCACGTGGGATCATAAATTCATCTCTGTTCTGCAAGACATCAGTAAATAATCCTAGTTGAAACCCCAGAATAGGATGGATATGCTTTTAGTATGATCTATTTGTACTTACATAGTGCTTTAAGCAACACTGGAAGCAAAGGAATAAATGACAAGATGAAACACTTAAGTATTTAATAAAATTTTCAAATTGCTGTAATAATACACTAATAGAATTGCCATATTCCTGTTTTCAGATGTTTTTATGACAATATGCTAAACTCTGAGTATGAATTTAATACCCTCTCAATTATATTACAAATGACATGAGCAAACAACAAGCTTATAGTAGGTGATGGGAGATAAGCATGGAAAGGCCTTTATGTAAGTATCTCTTCAAGTAAGAAAGCACTTTAAGCACTGTTGTAAATCCATGCTTGTGTCCATACATGGAATCATGCCACTTTTTCTATTTTGTTCTTTTATTCTAACTATAACAACAATAAAGATATAGCCATATTGGACTGATACAAGAGATATCACAAAGAGCAAAGTGTCTTCACATGAGTAAGTCCCTCTTCTTCAAGTAAAAATAATTTGTTATGAATTTAATTTTAATTACAAATTAAGTGCAAGTGCATAAAATATGATGTCTGCTATTCACTTCTCCCTTTATTTTTGCAAATAATTAAATTGTGTAAATCTAATAGTCTTTTTTCACAAGATTTAGCTGTTGAATTTGTTTTGGAGACAATCCACCTAATACGTTGTATCCATATTTAACTTTGATTTCACATCTTAAGGAGATATTTCTGTTCCACTCAGCTCTCAACAAAATAGATATTCTATATTATGCTGGAAAAATGAGTCCACCATTCTTTTTTTCCTAAATTGTTAGTAAAACCAGGTACAAATTAAATAACCTGTAAAAAATAGATGACAGGATGTATAATGTATTTGTATGTTAAGAATATTTCATCACTCTGGACCATGTACTATTTCCAGAGTATCATTTAACGATGAAATCTGAGGGAGTTGTATATCTAAAATTAATAATTTTATTTAAATATCATTTTGAAAAGTAATTTAATTTTATGCTATTACATACATCAGTGAAGATGGAAAAATGATGTGAGCATGTGTAGGACATAGCTGAAGCAAGAGAAAAGGTGAAGGATTTTTTTTGCCAGACAAGGTAAGGGAACCTAAAAAAATGCAGGAAGAACAGTTAGTGCAGCAACAGTGTATGCTTAACGCTTCAAATAGTTCTTTCTGTGGTTTCAGTTTATTATTGAAGTCAAAACTTCCTTCTTTTTTTTGTGCTCAGACTTCTTTTAAAAGCAGAATAGATCATGGTTATGAACACCATCTGCCTTGTTAGCAGAAAGACTAGTTCTGTCACATCACTTTATATATATACTGAGATAACTAAAACTTCAAAAGTGAACATAGAAAAAAATTTTTTTAAAGTGAGAACAATACAAAATGCAAAGCAGGGACAGAAGGTGAATGAACTATAGGGACAAATCATGTCTCTATCTGTTTGTTTGCTTTTCATTGGAAGTATTTGGATGTACGCATGTGAGAGTATCCTTACCATTAAATATGGCTGATCCTAGTTGATTGTAGTTCCAAATACTCTGAAAATGTGTTTTCTGAGAACTCTTTCATTGCTTTCAAATTACTTTCAGTATGTGCTTATTTCTTCTTATTACACTTTTTTCCATGATAAATGCAACAGAATGATACCATAATCCAGTTATTAAATGCTTTCAATGTCATCAAAATCCAACATTTTCATATTCACCATCACACATTTTTTTAATATGAATGATCTGTAAACAAGGTGTCGAACTCTGGTCTCTGAACAACATGTAAAACTGCTGTGGCTGTCCATGGGACAGGTTTGATTCTTAGAGAGTACAAAACCCATGTATTTTGAATCCAAAGCTATCACAGCCTAAGGTGTTTAATGAGGTTATCTCAGGCACTGTCCTTTGTCAAGAAAGAATATATTGGAAAAAAAAGTGTTGACAGAGCACTTATAAAGCTGAAAACAGAGTCCTGGTATCTGTTAATGACAGTTTTCCTCTGTGCTCCTTCCTTTTAGTGTGTTGCTGTGGCATGCAGCTATCACAGTGTTGGCATGTGCTAACATCTCAGTAAATACTCTGCTGGTAATAGCAGAATCTAAAACTAATCAGCTGCCAGTTGTACGTTTTTCATTCAACTGTTCACGTTGTATACATGGTTTTACACTGAAACTAAGGGTTGTATGGGACATTGTCTAGTGTGTTTAAATCAACATAATGTTTATCTGATTCTGCAGAAAGTATGTAACTGCAAATTGCTGAGAAGAAGGGATTCCACGATATGAAAGTTCATCCCCATCCACACCCATCCCCCCCAATTTTTGTTTTTAAACGATCCTTTTACAGAACTGAGTTAATGACATGAACTTTTTGGATTCCACTAGGGCATCTTAAAGATCTCTGTCACATATTCTGTTTGTAGAACTGCTGTATTCATCAATGAGACTTTTGTAACTGAGCATTAAATACGCAAAATTTAAGAGACCAAACATTAGACTCAAAATTGATTTTTTTTCTGTTTTTCTAAATCCTGCATTTCAAAGAGCTAAACTAGTGGAGCTTAATCAATACCTTGATTTTCTGGAAGATAAAAGTGATGGTGTGAGGATATAAAATGTCATAGCTTTTATTACAGATCATCATTGATTTGTAAATGCAGCAGGGGTTTGTGCACTGACCTCACAGAGTATTCAGAGGTGACTCTGCATTTAGGCTTGCCTTTTTAAAGCAAGTAGGTTGGAAATTCATTCTTGAACCAAAGAGAGAAAATTTTGAACTCCGTATTATAGCTCATCCTGAAATAGCAAAATATAATCTACTAACTTACTTGCTATATTTTTCATTTAAATACCTACAGGAGATTCTAATTTAAAGCATAGCGAACTTCATATGCATATACTAAAAGCCAAGCTTTATGTTGCAGCTTCTCATTTCTCACATAACATATAATTAATACAAGTATTTTCTAAGTCAACATATCCAGTGACAATGAAAAAAATAATTATTGTAATGAGCTACCAGTTTTTGCTAAAAATCTGTATGCAAGTGAAAGTAAATATTTTAACGAAGAAAAAGCAAACCAACCAGTCCATAGTGTAAAAAGTAATTTGTTCTCTTTATGTCATGATAGTCTTAAATAAGTTTAATTAATAATATTTTATAGTACCGTACTTATTAAAGTGATGTTTTGTAGTATACATTCTTTATGATGGAAATATTAGATGATCTGACCTTCACAGAACTAACCATATGATAGGTTAGCATATTTTTATTATGGAAGTTATATGAATACATATGGTCAATTTTGTCAGTGAATGAATAAGTTTCATTTCCTAGATCTGATTGAAAATATAGTTCCAGATTTTCAAAAGAGCTTTGCATTCCATTGGCATGAAAGCACCTTCAAAATAAAAATCAGGATATTTTTAAATGTTGGCCATTTTATTTTGTTAAGTACAGCAAGACATTTGTGAAGACAAACAAGATGTCAGTGGGTTATTTCTTGCTTAAAACCAGATATTTGTAGTTTTGTCTAGTCAAACTAGAATTCATAAGAATGCAAAAAAAAGAGCATGCAGTATCAATATGGTTTGAGATGAGAATTATGAAAAAGTATTATTTTCCAAATTATTCCTTAATTCCAGAAAATTATATTTATTTATTTGTGCATGTAGACTTCATCAGCACACATCAAAGTGGACAGTTAAACACGAGTAGATATCCATGCAGCAGCCTCTTACTGCAATTTGTTTTTTTAAATACCTCAAGTTATTTCTTGAATCAAGCAAAGTATTAAAAAGGCTGAGGGTTTTTTGAATGTATGGTTGCTTCCCTTAGAAATTCAGTAGCTTTACTACATGTTGTCTAAGTACCCTTGTGTACTCCCTATGCAAAAAAGAAAGAGCAGTTTTCATTCTAATATGCAATACACTAGTCCTTGTATTACACTTCTCAAAGTTTTTTCTTTGCAACATCTGATCTCTGGAAAAGTATCTGTCTGGAAAAAAAGTTAAAGCTCATTTTAAAACTTTAACCTTGAGCAATTACGGGCCTACTTTGAACTCACACCTCTAACCGGTTCTACACGATGGGAAACAAGAGAGACTCACTTAAGCTCCTGAAATTTAAGTACTGGTCTTAGATATATAAGGTAGGACTTGAGGGTCTCAAAAAAGAAAATACAAGGCAGGAATGTAGCTTAGGATCTCTAAAGGTTCCTGCATGCATGTGTCTGTTTAAGGAGCTAGAGATGCTTCTATGTTCCTGTTTTCATTTTTTCAGAAATGTGCTTTTGAAGTCAGGCTCCTGCCTGCTGCCAGTCACTGTGCTATTCTTCAAATTGCAGAGCTGTCTTTAGGTATATTAATTGGGTTTTTAGGAATAAACTAAACAAGCATCACACCTATGAGAGTTCCAGGTCCTTTCAGACCATGTGTCCCAACTGAGAAAAGTTCAGAGGAAAAATCCTTGGAGACAGCAACAGCAAGGCTACCAGCTCCTGTTGCCAGAAGTTCCTCTCTTGCAGCAGCTGCTGCTCATGCCCCTTGGGTTCTTGAAGGACCCTGGAAAGCTGAGCTTCACAGTGTATTCCACCAGAGCTTAGTGCCTGAGAGAGGATGCTGCACTGCAGCAAGAGGCAAAACAAAGCTGAAGGGCAATGGGTGCCCAGGGCAGATTATCCGCATCACATTTTTCCTTCACTACACTGGGACAGTATTGACTGCAAGCAGGCTACCCTGTGCTGCTCAGCCCTCTACCTGCTGCATCTTTCTCCTTGTCTACAGCAAATACACACCTGAATATTTTCTCTGAGGTCCCCAAGCACCCTTCCCTGTCCTCTCACTCTGTTCAGACAGATGGCAAAATTTTTGTCTCAGCTAAAAGAGCATCTAAACTTATGCAGTCAGAGGACTATTAAGAATTATGGCAAGGCCATCCATGTACCAGTAAGAGTACTTAAGTGTTTGATTAACATTCAGGTTAAGGCAAATAAAGTTAGAGTTGAGCTTAAGTTCTTTCCTGACATGGAGGGTTCTTAAGTGCAATTTTAGTGTTTTCCTTGAATAAGATCTCTAAAGTCAACACATTTCTGCTTGCTTGGCTTCATTTGCTCATTTTCAGGAAGTTCAGTGGAGATAGTGGTTGGTATTCTGCTGGAATCATAGACAAAAGCATAGGAATACTGGAATAAAATAAAAAGAAATCCTGTTTGGAATCTGTACATTATTACAGTGCATTACAGAATCTATTAAAATACATTGAACAATGTAAAACTAAACACTTTCATTTGCATAACCTAGTCAGTTTTCATTGTGGTAGACATGCCTTCCACTTTCAACAGCTTTCTCCACAGGAATCCCAACTATATATTATAGAAATTCTTTTATTATTCAGTATATACTAATATATAATTCTGTGTGTTTGTGTGTGTGCACGCATATATATGTGTGTGCGCACGTGTGTGTGTATATTAGTATATACTAATGGAGGATATTCAGCATATATTAATGAAAGTTACATATTAGGCACAACTATAAAACAGGAGCATAAATCCATGAGCTTTACATTTAATGACTTAATCTTATAATACTATAAAAAATATGTATATTAGTTGAAGAAATGGCTATTTTTGCAGGATATGCACAATTGGGATATATGATAATAAATTGATAAAAAATACCTGATTTACTATTTCATACCTCCAGGAACTTTGATCTTTTAATTGTTCTTATCCCTTTAGCATACTTGCAATATATGTCATAAGTTTTAATTTGTTATGGAAAAAAAGACTGAAAAAATGTAATAGAAAGTGCTATATATTTTATAAATATTAAACATTTATGAAAAACTATTAAAATTATTTATTTCACTTTAGTTATGTTTTTGTGATTGTTTATAATATGTATTTGTGACAAACATAAGTCACCTAGATGTTTAAGCTCATTAATGTACCACTAATAAAACGCTATCTTCTGTTTTGATTTTGTTATGTTTTGCTTTGTTTCCTTTTGTAATGGAATATAACAGAAAAAAATAGAAAATAAATACTTTTTTTAACTAAACTTTTGCATTTAGTCATAGAGTGTATGAGTTTTATATCACTGGAGGCCCAATCTGAGAGATCAAGAAAATACTTGAAGAACCTAGAGTAGTAAAGGTATTTCCCAACACCATGTACAGCTTTTTTAACAGAAATGATGATGATTTTTACATTTATGATCATTTCTTAAAGGCATGTCACCAATTTAAAGTATGACTGTGATTTCAGAAATATCCAGCTTTCCCCCAGCTATGACACTCACCTACAACAATATTATCGTACTGCAGAACTGCCAGATTATTTTACTGTGGTCGTTTAATGACTTCGTGTTATTGGAATGAACTTGGCCCTGATATTGCAGTGCTAGAAGGTATTTCTTGGTACATCTTTGTAATCAAACAACTTTCAAATGGCACTGTGTCTACTAGAATAAAAACAGCTTTATGAGTTGCATTTTGTTTGGATTTTTTCCCTGACTTAAGGAAGAGATGCTGGAAGTAGGGTAGCTCCTGCTTTTGTTTAGGAGCCTTTGTACCTTTCCAACAATTTAAAGTAACGGTCTAGAGACCATCTTCAGGGCTTTCTTGGACCTCAAGCTGGGGTTGCTGAGCAGAGAGGAATCCAATGTGTATTCTCCCTTCAAACAAACTATAGCACCTTTATGAAAATGTTAGCAGGTTATTAGGGACAGTTGCTTTCTTTCTTTTTTTTTTTTTCACATTCACTTGGTGAATGCATCTATGTCAACAAAGTGACTGCAGTATTAGACACTTTAGGCAATGATCCGTAAAGAATAATCGGAGGTTTTCAGGGGACTGTCTAAGGATGAGACACATACTTGGCACAGATGAGCCTGTGCAGATTCTGCTCCCAAAGTGGAGGCTGCCCAGTGTATTGAACCATAGCTGTGCCTCCCTTAGAGGTTCAGTGCTTGTCCAAGGTCTGCATCATGGTCCTTTTGTCATTGTACAGTTAAGTTACGGAAATCAGCCAAGATACAACTGCACAGCTGACAGGTGTAGGTCAGGTCCTGTTGTCCAGGGGTCCCAGGATGTGAAATGAAGGAGGCTGCACTACAACGTCAGTTTCACAAAGCACTGAATACAGCATTGTGTGCATGAAAATTTTGAGTACCTGTGATATAAGAAAGGGGAAGCTGTGGAAAAGGGAGTGTGTTTCACCGTACTTCAATAATATCCTGTGAATCACAAGATAAATGTAGCTCATTACTAGAAGACTGAGGAAATAAAACTGATTTCAGAGAGAGCTGATGAACTTCAGAACATTTACACTGGCATCACTTATATCATGGAACTGAAGCATTGGCTGACTCAAACAATTTCACTAACAGTTATGTATTATCAGTCTGGACATAATTTAAAACTCAACAGGACATAAACAAAGATTTGTTCTTTTTCTTAAAGGTTATAACATAGAAACAGTAACTGCTGGAGGAGGATGTGTGGTAATGCTGCTCCTCCAAATTTCCTGACTTAGCCTTGTAGAATGGTGCACTTTGAAGACAAGCTTGCTTTCTCATTTTTTTGACTACCTAAGGTTCAACCTGAACCTTTTTCAGACTCCTTTGCTGCAGGGTGGAGGTCTAGTAAAATTTTTACTAGATACTGAGAGAGTCATCTGAAGATATCTCTAGAAACAGGTTTTTAAAAAGGCAAAACCTTCTGTTAAATGCCATAAACTTCAGTGCAAAGGCAAGAGAGAAACAACTTATGCAACAGATCCAAACTCTTAACAGTCATTTTTGAACAAATACAAAAAGACTTTCCTCCCACTCCCATTTTGCTCCAAGAGACTAGCAAGGGAAGAAAAATGGTCCTGGAAAGGTCAAAATCCTTCAGTGAAGCAAGGGACCCTGGGCTGTTTGGCTGCAGTCTTTTTACTGCAACATCTCCAAGTGCAGCAGAGGCTCAGATCAGGACAACATGACAACCTACTTGTACTTTGTTCGCACCAGGAGACAGAAGTTCACAAGAAGCATGACATTAAGGCCTTCCACCATTTCACAAGAAGAATGTCAGACTACAGTTCAAATGGAAACTCAAAGTAAAAGGGAGTTTGTATTTGTGGCATTCATGTGGCTGAGAGCAGTTTCACAGAAGGGACTTTTCCCTGTTAGTGAACTTGAAAGCCCCAGTGCTGGTATAGTGTAAGAGAGATCCAAGCTGTCTGAGTGGATTAGGGAAGCCTAGTAACCTACTGTGAAGAACCAAGGGGCTTGTGAGATGGTGTGAAAATGTTCAGAGGAATATAAATTTAAGAACATCCTGAATCACTGACTCTTATCCAACTTCCTCAGGCAGTCATGTCATATAACCCCTTTCACAAATGTTTAAAATTCATCTTAAAAGCAATTAGACTTTTTGGCCTTCTTCCACTTGTTAGAAAGTCTTCCAGAATGTCACCACTCTGATAGTTCAAAACTGTCTCCTAATTTTCAGACTAAATCTATTTGTAACTAGTTTATATGTTTGATTTGGTGCCAGCATTATCCCCTAATTTAAATAGTTATTTTCCAGCCCTGATGTCAGCCTACCCTTTCCTTTCCTCTCCTCGATGTATTTATAGCAAGTAATCATATGCCCTGACAGCTTTCATTTTGCCTGAATGCACAAGCAAAGCTCATACAGATGTCTATGCAGTGCAGTGAAATTTGGTGCAGAGATTCCTGAGCTATTGCTGACGCCAGCTGATATGTCTACCTGTTGTGTTGCAGCAATACCAGCTCAGGGCCAGAAGCAGCTCATCCACTTTAATGCAGTTTAAAGTAATAAATACAGTCCATCAGCACCACACTGTGATATAGTGCTTTCAAAGCAGATAAAATCCATGGAAGCTCAGGGCTTTCTACACCACTTTTCATTGCTCAGTGCAGATATTCGCTAATCAAGTTCCCTGGCTTGTTTCCATACCATGATAATGGGATACCATTCTACTCTAAATCTGTCCCATTTTGACATTTTTCACTGACTGTGACTAATTTTGCACCCTATGCCACACTCCAGATATGACCTCCCTTATGTCCTGCCCTGTGGCTACAATATTTGTCAACTGTCTGCAAAGGCTGTGACTGGTTGCATTAAGTTACTTCTGTGGCTTCATCACACTGATGACTCATAGGCATCTTGTGAAAAGCTAGTATATAATGGACCTACTGGTTCTTCCAGTAGTGTGATCAGCCCTCAGTTTATCAATAATGAGAACAGGGTGCAGGAACAGAATAGTTTATCACCCAGAAGATAAAGTAGAAACCTTTCTCTTTTTCACCCCTACATTATGGGGAAGCAGAGGCAGAGAGATATGAGCCATCATTTTAAGAATTAGCTCTCAATGAGACAACTCCAACTGGTATCAGGATAAAGATGAAGATTTAGATGCAAATACCTTTTTCTGGGAGGCAGGTTAGAGGATTTATATTTCAATCCTCTTTCCACATTTTTTGACTTCCAGACAATGAATGGAAGAAAATAAAAATCCCTGTAAAGGGCAAGGGAGAAAGAATGAGAGACTCGTAGGAAACTTTGTCTTTATGGTCTTCCAGAGATAGACTATCTCTAGCACTTATCAAGTCTTGTTCTGTCTTTGCAATCAGACAGTTTATTCCTGAGTGATTTATCTATTTTTTAAGCCATGCAGATAGGTTATATTGCAGCCTTGGTTGGGTCAGAACTCAAATGACAAAATCAGTGCTATATTCTATGTACTTCTTTCTGTTAGGGTGAGAGATATCACATTTTTCAAATCCCATTCTCACTTCAGGTGTGCAGAGGTTTTGGAATATATATATATATAACAATGAAGAATTTCAGAAAAAAGTTTCAATGAGTGGAGTATTCTATTTGGTTCTGTTTTGTTTTCTTTCTAAATATGAGCAATAGAAGTTCAATGAATCTATGGAATTACCTTTTTTCCCTGTACATAAATGAACTCCTATGAGTCCATTTATTTTGACAGTTGTATGCTCAGTCTCGAGGATGTTTAAGAACAGAAGTGAAAATTAATATAAAATCAAAAAAAAATTGATTTGCAAGGAATTTGCTAAGAGTCTGGGGAATTATATGAATTTATTAATAGCTTGTGGAAAAAAAGCATTTATTTTAATGAGCAGGAATATTAGATTTTAAATATATATACATATTCAGCATTATTATGATCTATGAGATATTTCTGTAGAGAGAAAATAACTCCTGATACATAATATGTCAGACTGTCTCATAATAAAAACATAAACTTTGCTAAACTTAAATCAAATGCAGTGGGGTAGCTGTATTGTGAAATGATAAATGGCTGTTTAAAGCAGTGTTACATTCCTGCCACTTGGCCCCTGAGAGGAACTGCAGCTGAGTCCATGAGCAGACTCATGAGACATCTAATGAGTCCATCGTCACAAGCCAGTACCATCAGCTTCTTAGAGTAAGGCTATCCTATTCCTGTGTCCCTCACAAAATGATCTGTGGCAGTCTTAACATTTTTAATCTCAGTGAGGGAGACTGCTGGTCTTCCCTTTCATTATTTTATGGTAAAAAAACATTGGACTCACAAAACTGAGCCAAACATGAAAGACAATTCATAGAATCATAGAACCACCAGGTTGGAAAAGATCCACCAGATCATTAAGTCAAACCATTCCTATCAATCACTAAACAATGTCCCTCAGCACCTCGTCCACCAGGCCCTTTAAGACCTCGTCATAAGCTAGTTCAGGAAAGCATCTACTGCCCCAAAATGAAACTATACTGGGGCATTATATCCATTTTTTTTCTTAATACTAAAGTCATTTTTATAATTGTCCATCTTTATGATAGATAGACCTGCCCTTGGTTTTAGGAACCTTAGCAAATTTCAGTACATTCCTATGTAAGAGGGATAGAAAAAGATTTTATTATCACCCTGCTGTTAAATACTGAACTGGAATAACTTTATTTCTATCTCTATGACATGAATATGATATGTTGCATTTTATTATATACAATTTAATTTATTATATTGCTGTCATGATTCTCATTATTTTTGCTCTCATATATCTGTCTGCATCCATGTCTAAAAAAGAGTTTTGTTGCTTTCATTCCTGTTGCTCTTAGTTTAGCTATAGTAGCTTCTGGATTTCTAATATTTCCATTTACTTTTTTTTAAATGTATTTCATTCAGTTTAGCTTTGTTTAGTTACACTGATAGATTCTGAACAGTGTTTGAAAAGTGGTGAGACATAAGGTGTGTTTTATTAAGAAGAGATAAAAAGATTGCTGCTTTCTATGTAATTATAAATAAATTTCTTAAATTTTTACCTTAGGGAATAAAAAAGATTGCCAATGGGATTGTAGTTTCAATTCT
The DNA here is from genome assembly GCA_013389865.1 of Piaya cayana. NCBI lineage: Eukaryota > Metazoa > Chordata > Aves > Cuculiformes > Coccyzidae > Piaya > Piaya cayana. The sequence goes on from WAAB01020226.1 coordinate 69,776, forward strand.
GAGGTCTAATCACTTTTCGTATATATTAAAACAATGACTGTGTTTATTTTCTTCGGGGCTACAAGTGTATTTTTTAATTTATTTATTTATGTTGAATAAATGCCGTAAATTATTGACCTTTATGTGCACTTTACTGAGGCTGAAGTATTATTCTGAAACTATGTGTGATAGCTTGAGAATAAATGAAGCCACAAAATTATTATTCTTCACCTTATATACTTTCTACTTTATTTCAGTTATGAAATTTTGTGAGAACATATGATCAGAAAAATGCTTCTGGTACATAAAAGAATTTAAGATATGTGCTTTCACATGTTTTGTTGAATTCCAGTAGTGTAATGGCCAGAGGAAGCTCTCAAGTTCCAGAAGAAAGAATGCTACAAATCTTTTACTTTTAAAATCTCCTCAAGAATCACTCTGGTTTGCATTGTGCTTTCTCAAACAGTCCCTGGGCCCAGGCAGCTAAATGGTGTTCTTCTCATTAAACCATTTTCCGAAAGCTGTTTTTCTGATAGCTCTATTTGATAGTATTTTCAGCAGTATTGTTACCAGAACTTTAATTTCTCGTGTCACTTTTCTGATATATTTTCTCCTAATGGTTTACTCTGTTCAATAGGTGACCTATTGGAATTTCTTAACCAAGGATCCCAGGACAGATACCCATATTCAGTGGAAACAGACTGCTTTAAAAAAATGTATAGTCAATAGATTGTGAAGTGTCATAGGTTTATACTCTAAAATCCTCTACATAATCCTATTCACATGTTTAGAATTGATCTGTCAAGCACCTTTGAGACAACAGAAGAAAGTTTCCCGACTTATTTCAGATAAAGACCTTTAGTCTTTTCATGAAGTAAACCACTCAAGAAGCAAAAGACTAAAGTATTCCTTTTATTTTAGATTATTTTAAACCAAATGGGAAAAGCCTTTTTATATAAAGATGATTCACTTTAAAACACTAAAACCACTTATTTTCCTTCTCCTTTTTTATCTTCTCCCAGTTCTGTGAAGATCACAATAAAAAAAAACTTTCACTAGCAGATTTCCCTACATATCAACAACAGATTGTTTTTAGCCTCTAAGGGATAATCTTTAAGGACAAGAGATGGTATTTAGAGATATTTCATACTACTACACCATCCAGAGATGTTATTGGTGTCAATATGTCCAGAAATGCTATCGGTGATGACAGAAGACACATCCATGCTTTGCTTAGTAATCTTTTTAGACCTGTTGCTCATGAAGTTACCTAATCCCTTTTAAAGATGTCAATAATATATTCTCCTATAAAGTCTTGTAACACTAAATTCCAGAAGCTTATTAAATGAAAAATTACCTTCTTTTGCATTTTTTAAACTACCTTAATTTTAGTTTAATCAAAAGCATGTGTTTTAGCCCAGCTGGATTTGAATAACAGTAGTACTACAATGACCTTGTCCATCAACCCCATGACTTTTTAAACCTCAGTCCTATTTCCCACCCTGCACCTGTCCAAACTGAAGAGACACAGCCTCTTTAGTCTCTCCTCAGACAGAAGCTACTCTATCACCCTTATTACTTTAGTTGTTCTCTGTATCTTATCTAACCTGATTATGTCATGTCTGAGATGTAAAGACCAGAACTATATACAATGCTGTGATCTGGGACAGCCAGATTTCATTTAGGATCAAAATACCATCCTCTGACTTCCTCTCCATATTAATCCTGAGCATTTTGTGTTCTGGTACCTTTTGCTTCTGCTGATGCAGCTGTAGCCAGTTATCTAGATAACCTTCAATCATGATTCTTCCTTAAGTTCCTGTTCCAAATTCAGCCTTACAGAGTCACTATATAGACTATTTTCCCCTAGGTAAATTATTTCATATATTGATGTCTGCTGAAGCTTGACTACAAGCCATTAGGCCAGTAATTTATCTGATGAGTCCTTTTTCAGTTGGTTGTTGCTAGTATGGCATTTGACTGCTTGCAAAAGGTTAATACAATCTGCAGACTTTTAGATGTACTGCATAGACCTTCTCCACGTCCTGAAAAGTTGAATAATACTGGTCACAGGGAAAATCCACTGCTGACTCTTCTCCAGCTTGGCAAAATATTATTCAGTTCTAGACTTTGCTCCCCATCTTTAAAACATTCTTTTCTCCATCCTTGTGACAACTCTTTGTTTAGTAGTCTTGAATGTGGAACATAGAAGTTATTAAAAGCCTGATTACATAGTTCCCACAGTCTCTCCCTTATCCATGGGCTAAGTGACAGTCACAAAAGTCCAGCAAGTCAGTGAGACACCATTTCCCTTCTCAGATGACTTTAACTCATCCTCACCATACTATTTTATGCTCATACTCACTGAGGTCATACTTTATAACAGACTCATATTCCTTAGCAGTGAGTGAGATTCAGTGCTCTGTAGTTCTCTGGATCCCCTCTGGAGCCCTTTTTCGTAGGTATAAATATAGAAGAGACGAGCTATGTGCTGGTGTTTGTCTCACTGACATTGTGTAATGCCATCCACCTCTACAATAGTCCTTCTGTTTTACAGGTGAATTCCTTGAGTGATTGCTATCTTGTCCTGGTGGTATCTCCTCCTTGGTTTCACACCTAGCTATGACTTTCTGATTGCTATTGCTCCTATAACCTATCTCCTACCACCACCACTCTAGGAATGGAAATCTCCATGTTGATAAGAGAGAAGCTGGAATGCAGAAAACAACCCCAGCTTGACCAGGACGAGACTGCGCCTGCGCACAGTTTGAGTTCATGAGGAAGATGAAGATGACTTCTGCCCCAAGTCCCAGACCACAACATCGTGCCTGTGCGAGTATAGAAGAAGCTTCTCGAATCTCATTATAATAAGGAACGGGGAATGTCATGAATATGTAATAGGCGCTTATGAATAGGCAT